>NMUG010008241.1:0-11733 GCA_002855965.1 Monotropa hypopitys | reverse complement strand
AAATTGCACTGTCGGGTTTCATTCAATATCCAAACTACCGATTACAATTAGAAAAAGAGTTTAAATAGGGTACAGTAAAAACCTAAGCCCGTGACAAACCGGGTAACAACTCATGCTAAAAGAAATAAAAAACAGCCCAACATAGAAAAAGGGCCCCAAATCACTGTTAGGAGGTTTTTTTTGGCATTCTACCCAGCTCAAATATGGCATAGTGATATTCCAGCGTGTGTGTCTCCTCGATAGCTTTCCAACGTCATATTACAATTGACAATCGGAGTTACACGGGTAAAGTTACGCCCATTTTACCAATGAGCCGTGCATAGCGACGCCCACGGGTCTCCAAGTAAGCATCAACAATGCTATCGGCATCACCTTTTAAGATGGCTCCCGTGGGTTTTCATCCCACTGCTTGCCCAATCCAGCTCCCATCTCTCCGTAGAGCATTTCATTGGTCCGGTACTGCCCCCAGGCATAACAATACTGAGGTATGGGGCGTCTTGTCATGATCCGGATCCACCAGAGCCTTTCCTTTTCTTCTTCTCTTACACCCCGAGTGGTCGGGGTGAGTTTCTCTTCCGACCTGTGTTCCTACGGGTGCCTCCTGTGATTCTTCCTCCTATTAGAGGAGCAGGACCTTCTCTTGCCCTAGTCTTCCCCCGAATGTCCTGCTCTGTGGGATTCCTTCAGTCGTAGCTCCGCCTTGAGCCGTAGCACAACTTCTTGAATGGCCATGATTATTTTGTCTTTTTTATCGATCCAGCCCTCCAAGGTCTGGATATAGGCCCTGGAGCCCTGATCCTTTAGTGGTCTTGCTAGAGCCATACCATGTGCGATCTGGTTCCCCTTTCGTTTCTCTAACAGGAGTTCCATTGACTATCTAGAGGACAATAAGGTCCTCCGAACTATGGTTCTCCAGATTAGTAGGACCCGAGATAGTAGGTGGAGCCATTTTTAGTGAACTGCTTAGCGTTGTTGATCGAAAAAGTGGTAGGCGCTGCTCCTCCCTAGTAGAGTCTCCAATTGTGGGTTCCTGGACCCTAACCTTGTCTGCTCACCCGGATCCAAATACGAACAACTGTTAATAGGTTCTTCCTGCAACCACAAAAAACTATTAGAACTGCTCGGCCCCATTTGCTGGAATGGCCCTTCGATGCCAAAGTCAAATGAGTGTATACGAGAGAGTAAAGTAGCAGCGGAAGAGCTTTGTAAAACCAGAAGAATCGAGAGCTTATCCAGTCTCACACTATTCATATTTATAGGATTCCCGTAGTGCCCAATCCGATGCCATTATCGGTAACCATCCCGGATAATCTGTCGTAATATCTGAGAGCATCCAAGTTTTCCATTCTGATCAAGATTAGATAATGTGTGATCTGGTAGCAATATGTACGAAGGTGTATTGATGTAGTGATCTGTATCCTGCCCATTGGGTTGTGGTCCAGATACAGTAGTGTTGAACCATAATAGATTCAACTGGATCGTAGCCCCTTGCCTTGTCCTGACCCAATGGTCCGGTGTAAGATAACCCATCGGGTTACCTTAGCATTGTGCTGCCGTACGGCCCAAACAGTATGCTGGGCCGGTTGCCCTACCAGTTGGTCCAACCAACCTATCCAGTCCATATTGGGCCTGCCCCCGATGGACGTGCTCCTTGATCCAGTCTGTAGGCCATGCATGGTTCGGTTACCACAATATTAACATCTAATAGTGCATTGGGAATTCAATAAATAGAATTATGAAACTACCCTATTTGCAGGCCAACAATGTACGCAAAATAATAGAATGCGCTAAAACATTAAATTAAATATTTTTTATTCACTCACTTGGCCTTTCGAAATAACGTTGTTATTTTTTCGGTACTTTCGTAGTATTTGTAACCACTCCTGAATTAAAGTTTATGATAACATATATTTAATTAATTTTTATTCATTAACTAGAATTTATTTAATTATTATTTAAATCCTGTTATTTCTCTCTTTTTCATTTTTAAAATTTTTCCCAAAAATCCGGTTCCCGATAACCACTTGGGCCCGATTACCGATAACCCCGTTTTATTTTCCAAAAAGACCAAAACCTGGTTACTGATAACCCCAATGAACCGGTTACCGATAACCACATACATTCTATTACCGATAATGCATTCTGTAGTTTCTGGGGTTTCGTTGTATCTATTCTATATTCGATAATCTATTCACCATTTAAATATTTCTGTGAATCAATTCTTCCTTAATTCGTTCTGCAGACTTTAAATCGATTTTACAGATTCAAACACATATTACTAACACTCACATACCTAATTTCACAGAGAATAGATATATTTTCAAAGCATACACCACACCTATACACAAACACGACTCTCTATAGTACACCCACACACTGCTACGATTCGTATACACACACATACATGCTATAGTACACCCACAACCATGGCACACACCTCTTGCACTGTGTACAATTACGTATACACATCTTGCACACATGACAGCACACATACACTAATATGCATACACACACACACACACTGCGCAGGGTTCATGATAGTTCGTACCCAAAATTAAACACAAAATTGCATAATCGCATACCTTGATTGCGATTTCCCCCCTTAATTTCTCGATTCCTGTTCACCCACGCATCTCTCTCCTTCAATTTGGTTCTGAAATTTCATTTCAGACTGTCTCTTGATCGGCACACTATTTTGTTGTTTTGTGTGTCGATTTCATTCCCTTTTTATTCTAGTTATTTGCAATTTCATTTACATTTTATTTTGTTTTTATGTTTTGCCTTGTTTTGTCGTTTTCCTTATTTTTTAGGTTATTTACTGTTCTCCGGACAAGTCCAGAAGTCCCTGATACAATCCCGAGCCATGAGGTAAAGCTTGAGCATCAAATGAGGCACCAAAGGCACCAATTACTAGAAGAAGGGAACCCAAGAGCAACGGGCATAACTTCTGATGTGTAGCTCCGGTTGCCAAATGTAATATGGCGTTGGAAAGCTATTGAGGACACGCACGTGCTGGAGGAAAACTATAGCGGGTACTGGTCCTCCGTACTATTGGGGACCGGTCCCTTGGTTAATTGTTTGGACGATTTTTGAGCAGTAAGTTTTTGGCCAAGAAGAAAAGCAAAGGGTACCGGTCCCACGTACCATTGGGGACCGATCCCTCCTATGGAAGTTTTGTAATTATTTGGGAGGGGGAGTATATATAGGTTGTGTAATACGTTTTTTTGAAAAAATAGGTTTATGTTTAATGTTTTGTTAGGGTTTTAAGGGGTTGAGAGCCTCCATCTCTTCTCCCTTCTTCTTCCCTCTCATTTGAGGGTCTTCCATTAGGTTTCGGAGGAAATGCCGAGCTTTGATGACGTAAGGCTCTCCTCTCTCTCTCTCTCCGTTTATGTACTTATTTTATACACTTATGTTTAATATAAATTTCGTTTTCAATTTCAATGTGATATTTTTCTTGTGTTTTATGCTTATGAGTAGTGTAATGGAGGCTTAACCTCCTAGGATTGGCCTTGGGGTGACTAGCACCCCGGCCTAGACTTGTGTTTGAATGCTCCGAATTTGGGCATAAAATGTGTGGCTTAGGGTGTAGGAATTCACTACCTATGGTCTTAGCTGAGCGGTGTTAATCTATTTGATGAGTCGTCGCCATAAGATGACACGACGCATGCTTGTAGCGATGTCCCGCTAGGTGTTCGACAAAATGCCTGAGTGAATGAATTCACCTAAAACCCACCCAAT
This sequence comes from Monotropa hypopitys, assembly GCA_002855965.1. NCBI lineage: Eukaryota > Viridiplantae > Streptophyta > Magnoliopsida > Ericales > Ericaceae > Monotropa > Monotropa hypopitys. The sequence goes on along the minus strand of NMUG010008241.1, from coordinate 7,992 downwards.
TGTTATTGAATTGATGTCTGGAGATTTCAAATGGATTGGGAGAATGTAGTTCTCACCTCGGGTCCAACCAAGGGTTGTCGACCTATCTGATGGACCGTCGACATAAGATGGCACGGCCCATGCTTGTAGCATGTCGCCTGATGAGTGTAAGTTGGCCTAGAGAATCAAATTATAATCCTGTGTTATCTCTTGACCCATGACTTGTGTTTGAGAGTCAAACATTCTGTGGGAGGTCCTATGCCGCGATCCCTCCTTCGTATCGTCATGAATATTGGAGTAGTTTACATTGGCCTATGTTAGGTGTTAGAACCCCTATTGCCATTCCACTTAGTTTAAATAGTTTTCATCTTTTCTTTTCATGATTTAGGTTTCTTAACTTTTATATAATAAAACAAAAGGCTAGCGTCCTACCGCCTCTACCGCAAAACTAAACTTCTTTACAAAGCAATTATCTTCAACTCCAACATTTCCCTGTGGACCGACCTCGGACTTGCCGCTCTACTAGTTAGAGTAGTATTTACCGTGTTTATAAATTTCTAATGCTTGGCATAGGCTTTTCTGTTACGCCACGACCGGAAAAGTCCTTCCATCATTTTGGCGCCGTTGCCGGGGAAATTGTAGTTGAATTGAGTTTTTACTAGTTTAGAAGTTCTCTTTTGTTCCATCGTATATATTCCCTTTTATTTTATTTTCACTTGTTTTTTATATAAAACAAAAAATATATAGACGTTATTGATCATGGCTTCCGGTAACCCTTGGGAAACCATGGATCAACAATATTGGGAGACCTATCCTCCATTCCCCGAGCCTCCTATATCATGGATCAACAATATGGAGAATGTGAGATTTTACATAAACCACCACCCCTCACATATTCATACCACGATACAATGGCTCCACAACAATTCTATCATTCGGAGCCTACTAATCAATACCCAGAACAATGGTCCCAAGTGGAGCCATATGCGTGCAAATCATTGTCCACGGCTACTTTGGAGGATGCCTTGCAAGCATTTCTCCAAAGTACCCGTGCAATTACCTTGGACAATGCCTTGCAAACATTCCTCCAAGGTTGCAATACCAATTATGCTCCCGACAATATTGTGGTGGCTCCTCCTGAGTCTTATCATTCGGAGCCACCCTTGGAACCATATGACCATTGTCCTCCGAAGGCAATTTTTGAGTCCCAACCACTGCACATTTCCTTTTTAGAGGACACTTTGCAACACTTCCTTGCTAGTTGCAACAACATCACGGCCCTCAATTCTTTATGTCAAGTGGACTTTGATGTCCTAACTTTTGAGTCAGCCATTCCCACCCACCCCTTGGAGGAGGCACGTCTTACCTCCGAGGAGGTTGCTTTCCTTAAAAACCCGGATGTGAGTATCTCTCATTCCACTTTGATGGCCGAAGCCACGATGGGATCGCTCCCCTAATCAAAAAATGACACTCCTCTCACTCCTCCTGAACCAAAATTGGTAAGTTATAACTATGATTCGAGTGATGAGGAGCTTGAGGCGAATTTTTGGTGTGGTGAGAGTGTGAATGTTGTTAGCACCTTGGCCATTGAGCCTGGTATGCCAAGTATTTCCCAAGAGCATATTGAGTGTGCATTTGTTGCACCTATTTTCATAATATCTCTTGGGAATTCCTTCTTTGGGGCCAAGTCTTTATCACCGGTTGCACAAGTGTCCACCATTTTTTTGCATCTCTTCTACCACCACCTCCTGCACTTACCTTACAAAAGATTGATTTTTAGGCGTTGACCGACTCCTTACGAGTCATGCTTCATGTTCCATATCTTATGTCGATGCCTTGAAATCCAATGTTACCCGTGGTGGTAGGGTGGTTGGGCATTGGATTTGCAAGAACCTCCAAAACCCCTTATATTCAAAGTACTTATTTATATGGTTTGGGCAGTTACAATATTTTAGGAAGGGGGTGAGTTGGTTCACCACATGCTATGGCCCCCAGGGAGGCCATCATTGAAATGCGATCCTCCAATTTGAAGGGTCGCTTTCTCGGTTGTTACCGCCTCTAAGAGGCATAGTTCGTTTTTTCAAAATATAATAAAATAATTGAACCGGCAACGGAATCATGACATGACAAACCTCAAAACTAAACCCAAGGGATATAAATGATCCATCTCACACAACTATCAATAAAATAAATAGCAGCGGAAATACTAAACATTTTAAATCTCAAAGTAAACTCCAAAAACTACAACCGTAGCACTAAGACACCAACCAAAAGATTCCAATAAAAAGGATTCCATAAAACTCTCTCTACAACTCTTAACTGCCCAAACAACCAAGAGTCTCAAAACTAAAGACAACTGCTGGATAATAGATAAGAAACAAGGAACCCCCACAAGGAGTATCACCTTCTAACTCTCCCAAACATATGACATACCAGTTTAGCTTGCAGTGAACCCAACTAATCTTCCTGACCTGGATATAGATTGCAAAACAAACAAGAAAAAGATATCCAGGAGCGTCAGCTACAACAGTCAATATATGCAATTTGACAAGTAAATAAAGCAACTATAACAAGGGAAACAAAGGGGTTGTGTCTCTCCCCAACTATCACATAATCATGCAAAGATAAATGAACAAGGAAGACAAAAAGGGTTGTGCCTCTCCCCAAGTATCAAGTATCACATCTATCATGCACCTCGTGATCATGCTATTGCTCATTCATTCATATCATTTCGTACCCACGGTACACTTTCTTAATAAATTTGTTGAGATGATTTTCTACCCATAGTACAACTTTCTTATAATAAATAAGTAAGGGCGCCACACTTGCTAAGGGCGAATAAATCAAGCCCACCCACCCACCCATAACTCGGCCTAACAGTTCATCAAAGGCATGCCCAGGGTCAATCCATGTACTTGTCCCTATATCTCGGCCTAACAACTCATTAGAGTATGCCCAGGGTTAATTCATAACTTTCTGTTCTTAATACCCCTATATCTCGGCCTAACAACTCATTAGAGTATGCCTAGGGAATTTCATAATTCTCTCTTCTTAATACCCTTATCTATCGACCTAATAACTCATTAGAGTATGTCCATGGTAATATCATTTTCTTTCTCTTCTTAGGTTTGCAAGTCATATTTCCATGTCATTCCCTTCCAAGTGATATCAAAGCAAAAAATACACGAATCTCAACATATGACAACAAGGTACTCATCATGCCCATTGTATAAACAACAACATACTAATCATGCCCATTGCATAAACAATAATGTAATTTCTCTCTTATCCATGCTTGCATGTAAGTAAGGCAAAACAGATAACTTAACATGCAACTACCACACACGAATCATGCATCGATATCAAAATATCTCATTCATTACCATAAAGCACACATCAAAGTTGAATACATAAATCATGCCTTGATAGGAATATCTCTCACTTGCAACAAACATGTCTTTGCATATAAATCATTACATCAACATTATGTGAGCATGCAATCGTAATCCAACATACTTTAAACACAAGCCAAACACAAGTTAAAGACATATATGGAAAGGTATCTATATACTCACCAAGTAGGTAGACTTCCAAGAATGTATTTACTGAATCGCCTTAGAGGATTCCAACTTGTCTCCTGTTATAACATTACAAAAGTGTATAGGTAACCTCTCTTAAGTACTAAGTATTAGCTAAGTACTTCAAACATAGGTTCTTAACTTTTTTAAACCCCCAAAACACCTTTAAACATTTTCTAATAGTGTCCACCCTTATCCTAGATCCACCCTCCAAGAAAAAACGCAAACTTTCCTCAACATTTGCTCAGACCGGTACGGGACTGGCACGGGACTGGCGTACCGCCCGGCATGCCGGCCGGCATGCCGGTTAGTATAAATTTCTTCCTTTAACAAACACCAAAACCTACTGCCCAAAAAATGACTAGACCGGTATGGGACCGATATGCAACCTGGTATACCGGCCGGTATACTGGTGTGCATACCGGATTAAGCACAGCAGCAGTTCTACTAAAAACTGTGATCCCAACTTCGAATAAACCATAAACATTCATCCAAAACTCGATTTAAACCTCTAAAAATCAGGAAAACTAAGTACCATAAAGTATAGCAAACATCTATGTGCTAATCATATTCTAGTATAAGCCTCAAATACCCACTCTAACATCTCCAAATCAAAGATTTAAGAGTAGATCTAGAAATGTTTGTCTAAAAATGAGATTAACTTAAATCTCTTAATTCATCTCTAACCATTGACGAAATCAAACAATAAAATACATGAGGATGATCATACTTACATAAGGATTAAGTTTCATGAAGAGTTCTTCTTCAAAATCACACTCCAAGACACTCTTCTCTTGCAAGAACCCTAGCCCCCTTCTTCTTCCTCTCTAATCACTTCCCTCAAGCATAACATAGGTTTTGTCTCTTAATCTCCAACCCTAATCAGCATATTATGACTCAAGGACCCTTTTGCCCTTATTACAAGTCTCTAATCACCCTTGCCTACCTCTCTCCTAACCATATATGCTTAGGATATTTAATATATAAACCTATATATTCAAAAATCCTTATTTAATTAATTAAAAGCTCCCTTAACAAGGAGATACTTATTATTTCATTTTTCCTATTCTTTTATTTATATTTTATTTATCATTTTAATATATATTAAAATTGAAACGGGTGTGACAACTCACCCCTCCTTAAGAAATTTTCGCCCTCAAAAATCTATGTCTCCCAAAATCACAGAACCTTCTTCCTGAATTCATATGGTCACTCTAATACCCAAAAACATACTTTAAATAAACTCCTCACATAAGATCTCACATGTCTCAACATAATTTGATGCAAGACTGCATACTTTTCCACACTAACTCATATCTTTCTAAATTCACACTAAGGAGTCACTATTACTCCATTTTTTCCAACCTCGCATTCATTAACCACGATGGAACCAAACTCTTAAAATTTTCCAAACATTACTCACCTCTAATGCTTACAACAGCAAATCAGATATCATCAACGAGATCGGACGTCAATAAAATTTACTACTCATGATCTTACTAAAGGCACTCTTCCCTCAAATTCTTTTCCATCCCTTCCAACATTAATAGTTCTACTACTCGCAATAGTTACATCATATATAAGACTTGTCTTCTCTTACCGCTTCAAAATTATTTTGTTTCTTACTACTCCCCTCAATAACCGAACAAAAATAACACATTGCATGATTTCTCATTTAGGCACCCAAGGCTAATTTAACTCTACCAAATCCGTATGGTAACTTTGGTTTCCAAACCTCCAAAATTAACAATAAAATTTTTACAACTAATAATCTCACTTTCGTACAACTTTCACAACTCTATACATTCGAGAGTAAAACCTTAAACTCTCAACGCTAAACATTAGATTCAGTTAATACATAACGCCTTGACAACGACATTGTTGCCCTATAAGAAAATTTTACATAGGGTCATCTACCATTACTTTTACTTGGACATGACATTTACTTGATAATTATGCATCTCGGCATTATCCTCAATGTCTAATATGTTTAACCAAAACAACCCGCAATAACTTAACCCGCTTAAACGACACAATAACCATTTTCAAACATGCACCTCACACCCACTTTGCCAAATGTAGCATAATTACAATTAATTATAAAATCTGAGCAATCTTTCTCAATGCCAAAACTTGAACATTTTTAGCAACTGTTCTTTTACATCCTTCACAATACTGGCACCCACATGCCACTCGCACACATGCATATATTATGATATTGTAATTTAAGTTTAAATCACAAATTCTGAATCATGCCCACTCCTAAAAGGGTAAATTGTATCACACGCAGAAACAGGTGCCACACACCTCTAGTCCCTATACTGGACTTGCCCAAACAGGCCACATCCAACACTTTCACAAAGAATGTCACATCCTTGTCAATCACGTTACATGCAACAAACACTCTTGACTCTAGAATCTAATAACCTATAGCTTTGATACCAAGCTATCACGACCTGTTCCGGAATATAATAAAATAATTGAACCGACAATGGAATCATGACATGACAAACCTCAAAACTAAACCCAAGGGATATAAATGATCTATCTCACACAACTATCAATAAAATAAATTGTAGTGGAAATACTAAACATTTTAAATCTCAAAGTAAACTCCAACAACTACAACTGTAGCACTAAGAGACCAACCAAAAGATTCCAATAAAAAGGATTCCATAAATCTCTCTCTACAACTCTTAACTTCCCAAACACCCAAGAGTCTCAAAACTAAAGACAACTGCTAGATAATAGATAAGAAACAAGGAACCTCCACAAGGAGTACCACCTTCTAACTCTCCTAAATATATGGCATACCGGCTTAGCTTGCAGTGAACCCAGCTAATCTTCCTGACCTGGATATAGATTGCAAAACAAACAAGCAAAAGATATCCATGAGTGTAAGCTACAACAGTCAATATATGCAATTTGATAAGTAAATAAAGCAACCGTAACAAGGGAAACAAAGGGGTTGTGTCTCTCCCCAACTCTCACATAATCATGCAAAGGTAACTGAACAAGGAAGACAAAAGGGGTTGTGCCTCTCCCCAAGTATCAAGTATCACATCTATCATGCACCTCGTGATCATGCAATTTCTCATTCATTCATATCATTTCGTACCCACAGTATACTTTCTTAATAAATTTGTTGAGATGATTTCGTACCCATAGTACAGCTTTCTTATAATCAATAAGCAAGGGAGACACACTTGCTAAGGGCGAATAAATCAAGCTCAGATCCCTATAACTCGGCCTAACAGTTCATTAAAGGTATGCCCAGGGTAATTACGATTAATATAAAATTTGAGCAATCTTTCTCATTGCTAAAAACTTGAACATTATAGGCAACTATTCTTTCACATCCTTCTCAAATACTGGCACCCACATGCCACTCACACATATGCATATATTATGATACTATAATTTAAGTTTAAATCACAAATTCTGAATCATGCCCACCCCTAAAAGGGTAAATTGCATTACACACAGAAACAGGTGCCACACACCTCAGTCCCTATATTGGACTTGTCCAAACAAGCCACATCCAACACTTTCACAAAGAATGTCACGTCCTTACCAATCACATTACATGCAACAAAGTCTCGCATCAATATATGGATGCATATAATAATTAATTCAAACTATCTTACTTGAATAAAGATTCATATGGATTTACAAAAGGTCTCACCATGATTTTATTGCGCTACTCTACTATACTTCCTTTATTAACAGAGTTCACACATAGGAATTCTTATTTTTGAATAATACATCGACCACAAGTGAACATTTAAAGGTTACTTCATAAGTAAATCATTTATCCATCCTGTCTTCAAAGGTCGCAGTTTATAAACCAGAACTAAATAACTTTCATCAATTCTCTACGTTATTACCACGAGGCCAATTACTTCCATACATTACACACAACCAAAAATTTCCTTGAGGTGTAGTCACACTTCACCAAACTACTATACACTCCACAAATTCTATATTACCAATGATAACGTTGTTTAACTTATCCTTTTTCAAGGAAAAATACCCACTACTCTCTTCCAATTACAAACATTTCTTTCATTTTGTTATTCTTACACTTACTCAAAACTTTACTAGTCTTTCACCTCCAATATAGCCCATTTTCTAACTTGTGTAAAAACAATCTACTACTCAACCATATACATAATTAATGGTAAATCTCACTACGGCTCCCAACATTATATTGCTCAATCATTCCACTTTCCACATAATTTACTCCACTAATACAATCAAAATTTTATACCAAGTGCATACCACTGGAAATTTCCTTTTCGCTCTACAATCATTCTCTCACTTTCCACAAAGAAGACATAATCTCAAGCTTGGAATTACCTTTAGAAATTCCACAGTTTCCTGATACATCGTATCAAACACTCCTTGCATAATCAACCTATATATTTAGTTTTTG
>NMUG010008240.1:0-11733 GCA_002855965.1 Monotropa hypopitys | reverse complement strand
CCATAGTCTTGTTTGATGATGATGACGGAAGCTTTCAAAAATATTAAAAAGACGCATGTCATACATATGTATTGGTGCATTTATTTTCTGTTGAGAACTACTTGAGGGGAGAGGCGCAACCCCTTCGTTTATTTTGTTGATTGGACTACATGCGGGGAGAGACACAACCCCTTCGTTTATTTTGTTGATTGGACTACATGCGAGGAGAGACACAACCCCTTCGTTTATTTTGTTGATTGGACTACATGCGGGGAGAGACACAACCCCTTCGTTTCTCTTTTGTTGTTGTAACATATAGATCTCTTTTCTATAAAGTTTGTGAATCTGACACTCCTGAATATTGTTGCCTGCTTGTGTTGTGGCATTTTATCCAGGTAAGGAGGTTTAGCGGTTCATTGCCAGTGTTTCAGACTCTCTTCCAGTAGCAGTCTTTTCCTCAGTTGCAGCTCTTAGCACTTGTTTCCTCTACCGGTTGTAGGATGAGGATTGAGAGATGTTTGTTACTCAGACTTTTAGTTGTCTTTTGTAGTAGACTCTACTCTTTTGTTTCAGGACCTTGTTTTGGGTCATTTCTTTGGAGTTTAGACTGTCACACTTGGTACCAGTTTGTGGTTGGAGTTTTACATTATTATCTTTCTATTCCGCTGCGTAATTTTATTAAAAATAAAGAAAAAATTTTATGGTGTTTTGAAAAATAAGCTCAAGTAGCCCTTGTCTGTTTTTAAATATGTGACGATTTGTAGCCGGATTATAATTTTTCCTATTAATCTGGGACGGGTCGTTACAGCTTGGTATCAGAGCTCTAGGTTGTAAGATTCTCAGAACAAGTGTGACATAGGATGTTGAGTCTCTTGAGGTGAGTGATAGGTTGAGTCGGTTTGTCTTACTCTTCCGGAAATTGTTGTGTGTTACTTGGACACTCAATTGACTGCCTTGAAATCTTAATTGAAAGGGCGCCTGATCAACGCATTTTCAACTAAAAAGTCTTGGAAAGCCAGTTGGAAAAGCACAATTGTACCGGAATCCTGTGTCTAGAATGATGTATAAGTGATCGATGGCAATGAACCCTTAAGTGTCAGTTCTTTCTAAGTTAATCTTATGTTTAGGGTTTCGATGTGGAAAACCCTGGAAAACTTGCTAGGAAATGAATCCTAGGTTGCCAGATGCGTATGAGCTAACTTTTACTTTTTTGATTCCTACTATGTGCTATGTGTTATGCACCCCTGCCTTATTGATTGTTAGGTGTTATGTGCTATTCTCTATGGCAACATGATAACTTTTCGACAATTGCAAAGAAACTTCTTTTAGAGATAGTTTGCAGATGCGTAGAAGATACGATAATGAAAGTAAGTAAATCGATGTTGGGTGAGTTGTTAATTTTTGATGATACCAGAAGAACCTCATAAGAGTGACTCAATGAATGAGATTAGTGGATGAGTATGAGTCGTAGTCCTTTGCACCTATTTTATAGGATATTGAGGAGATTGAATTGGGATTTTGTGATAAGTCCATGTGTAAATAGAGATTTAGAAAATCTGAACTATCAAATGGGGTGGTGAATGTTGGTGTAAGAAAACATAGTAATCGTAAAAGCATGGTCAGTGATGGGAAAATGGTAATGCAAACGTGAATCGAGGGTTGAAAGTAAAATTGGTGGTTGTGGATTCCTGTTGTTTTTAAGTAAATTGCTAGATGTTGGAAGACAAGTGTGCTTATGTGAAGTGTGGTTGTGAGAACCTAAGTATTATGAGATTGAAAGATTCGGATATATGTATGCTAGTGATCAAGATTGAAGTGGTTTTAGGTTGATCTATGGAAATAAAGGTTTGAGGAAGATTTTATTACTCTTAAGGGCGTGTTTAATATTGTAGGCTTAATATTCCTACTTGTTGTTGTTTCGAGGCCAAGCTATACTGTGAGAGGAAATTTGGGTGTGAGCAAATATAAGAAGTGAGAATAAATCAATTGTGTATATTAGATGGTAAAATGGCTAATGGATGATGTTTCTTGGTTAGGTATGATGTGCTTGGAGAAAAAGGAATGTAGTGATGGTGTTCGACGCCATGAGTTGAATTGGATTTTATTACGAAAATTGCGGTACTAAGTGGATCAAATAAAGATTTTTGGTTTGAGGATGAGATGACAAGTATGTAAGAGGAAGTATTTTGTAATTCGCAAAAAAAAATATGGAAAGGATAGTACTTGAAGTATTTCGATGATTAGAAAATGATGTGATGGATTGTTCTACTTTTGGGTGAGTTATCTAGCCCGTGATATTGAGGTGTTAGAACTACCTTGAAAGTTAGGTGATAAAGAGTATAATTTTGAGAATTTATCATGAGTTGACCGTACGTGGAAAAGATATTGGTAAAAAGGTGGCCTAGTTGTGTGGTCATCTTACTGTATAATTGAGAAGTTTATTTGGAACTGTATCATTTGTTTCTATGAGAATGGCATGTGAATAAACCGTTGGTGTAATTGAGAAGTATTGCGAGTATGAATAACAGAAAGTGAGTTGGAGTAGTCTAAGAAAATGGATGTAGTAATTGGTGAGCAAGAAGACTTTGGTAAAGTGTAGAGTTGGATGGAACTCGATAATAATTATCGTTTAAGGATGTCTATTGAAAATTTTAGTTGTGTTAACAAGAACAAATTTTATCGGCAATGTTACTTGAACTGAGGAGTATGATGTTGAGATTCAGAGTTGGGTGTACCTTTAATTTTTCTTGGTATGCATGATGTTATGAGTTATAGTTATTTTAGTTGGGAGCATGAATAAGTTGAGGTCAAAGATAATAAAAATGATAAAGAATATGATAATTTTGATGAGAAAGAAAGGTTGTCTTGGATAGAAGAATGATGTAAAATCTTGGTGCAGAGTTATGGAAATGTAGAACACTAGTTTTGTTCAGAGAAGATGATATTAAGTTAAATGGCGAATAAAGAGGCAATGGGTAAATGTTTTTGAGATTATGGTACTATATGAAATAAAGTGGATCAAATGATAAAAACTCTATGAAGTGAACTTTAACATTTATGTAGGTTCTGGTGAGAGTAAATGTGTTTTGTTAAGTCACCTTGAGGATATAATATATTTTATATGATTGTATAAAGATAGAAAAAAAATTGTTGATTATTTCATGAATGAAATAAAATTTATTTGAAATAAAAAAGTAAGTGTCATCTTTGAATGTGGTTGTACTTGTTGAGTTTCATAATAAGTAAAGCATGTTCTAAAGTTAGAAATAATGGATGTGGTAAAATAATACCATTGAAGCGTATGCCTGAAATAAATTGAGAGATGAATAATCAGAGTAGCGCAGTAGAAGCGTGATGGACTCTTATTTAATTAACTTTCGAAAGTAGTACTTGTATATCCATTTTTATCCATACATTGATTGTTGTTCAGAGTGGTGTTAGAGTCAAATGACCTAGAAGTCAAATACCTTTATAAGCTCGTGAGCAAGATGAACACTTAAGTGTCGCTAAATTAGAGTTGGGTTAAATTTTATGGTTGGACTACTCTTAAATATAATTATCTGGTTAAAATCAATGATTAGGCTTGTTGCTATTAGATGTAAAGTATAAAGGTGAAATACTAATTTCTGATAAAGCTTGCTAGTGTGGGCATGGATGATGAAAATAATAAAAATTGGCCATTTCGGCAATCCTTCGGGCATTTGGTGTTTTGTTCCACAAATGGTGGATGTTGATGATCGATGTTTTAGCCAGATGGGCTAGCCTTCGGGCAGGATCAAATTAAAACTATCTTATATGTTGATGAAAGATGTTTAGCCAGGTGGGCTTGCCTTCGGGCAGGAATAAATTAAAGTATATTATTGGGTGTGTGTGTATCACCCTATTGTTGAAAAAGTACTTTATTTATATGCGGATAACGAGTTGAGCTCCATAAGGGGGGCATTGAACATGATTATTAACTATTTCCGTATGATAAGTGTGGTTCGAGCATTATGTCAAGCAGTGACCAAAAATTAAATAAAAGGTGTTATTAGTGAGGCGTTGTCGCCAACGATGGTTTAATGCTATGTGGTAGGGATAGAGGTGTTAGACGATTGTTCTAAGGAGGTTATGTTCACCCTAGCTGACTTGGGCGGTTTTAGCATTATTATGTATGATGATAATAAGATTCGAATCTAACTTTTATATTTCTCACTCGGTGACTTCGTAGAGGTGCTACCTTATCAAGTGATAGGAAGTGATGTTTTGAAAAGTGTTGTAAAAAGGTGTTCTTGCGGAAGAGGATTTGTTGAGAAGTCTTGGGTTGTCAAAATCATAGGTTGTATGAAAAACCTTGGTGGTGATAGAAAAATTCGAATTGTAGATTAGACCTATGTTGTTTTAGTAGAAATCGAGGATAGTGAAAGAAGAATTGAATAGATCCTAATTTATGTTCGCTATGGATGGATAAAACTATGGTTGTTTTGGTATTTTTATAACAAGTTAATAGAGGCATTGTGATATTAAGTCCTTGAGTATCATTGATTGTAAGTTGCTATCGTTATGGTGATGAAACTTAGTGTTGATGATGCGAAATAATATGGGTAATGACGTTGGGAATTGAAAATATTTTCCAGTTATGTGAATCAATTATGAGGTAAGAATAGAAATGAGATGAATGTGGTGGCCAATTGAGGTGAGTTTTGGGGAAGTGGAAGCTTGGCAAATTTTTGAAGAAGTATAACCTTGTGTCAGAAGTGGAGTGTCATGAAAGAAAAACAGTGAAAATTTTATGGTGTGCATTTTTTGAATATTGTGGTGATCGATTATAAGGTATGGTTTACATAAGTACCTAAGGTGTTCTAATTTTGAGGACGAAATTTTCTAGGTGGGGGAGAGTTGTAATACCCGTACCTATTTTTAATATTTTAAAAATCAATTATTCATTATTATTAAAATTTGAGAGGAAGTAATTTATATTTATAGTTGATTAAAAATGAATTTAAGGGAATTAAAAAAAAGAAGGGTTTTTTTAATAATAATATAGTCCTTAATGGATATACATATATTTAAGAGGGGTGACAGATAAGGGTGAATAAGAGTATTGGTGGAGGACAAATTAGTACTTTATAATTAAAATGTGATTAGTGTTTTATATATTTTTTTGTCCTCTTTTTTTTTGGAAGGCTCCTCCCATCAATAGTTAGGGTTTAATATTTTTGGTTCCTTCTCATAGGAGAGGAGGCGCATGGTATTATTAGCTTTTAAGTTTTCTTTTGATTTTTTTTTACTCTCTCTCTCAACATGCTATAGCTTTTAGGTTATAATTGTTTTTTTTATTTTTGTCTCATCTTTTCCAAATCAGGAGGCATGTAGAATAGAGAAGTTATAATAATTTTTTTTGTCTTCTTCTCCAAGAGGTAGGCGGCACATCAGTGAATAGTTGAGGGTTCGTTTTGCATTATTTGGTTCTCCCTCTTGTTCATCAATAGGATGTAGCTTTAGGTTTTATTATTCTATCTTTTTTTATTATTTTTTTCTTCTCCTCTCCTGAGAGAGGCGGCACCTTTGTAGAGATAGGGTTTTTAATATTTTTTTTGTCTTCATCTATCAGATTAGGCGCCATCAACATTGAGTAAGTTTTGTTTATTTGTGGGTGGGTAAAAATGAACTGGAGCTTGTAAACTGGACAAGGCTGTCGAGACGCGTCGACGTGGCGCGAACACGTTCAAATTACAAACACGAAATAGGTTTTGCTAAAAGGGGACGCGAGAACGTTCGAATTACTAACATGCAATAGATAACGTGTTCGAACTACATTTTGAATAAAAGAAAAGCGCTGAATCACAAAAAAGGGTGCAACACAAGAACTTCCTAGGGGGTCACCCATCCCAATACTACTCTCGCCCAAGCACGCTTACCTGCGGAGTTCTGATGGGATCCGGTGCACTAGTGCTGGTATGATCGAACCCGAAATACAATTTCATCTCAATTACTATATTACGTTTTGGCAAAGAATCACATCGTTTCGCGGGACCCACCAGACAACATGTCACGAAGACAAGCAAATAATTATTCGTGTATGTTGTAATACAAGAAATCACAGTGGGAGCGAGGTACAATTATATTTTTCCGCAAGTTTCGCAAATTTTTTCATAACACGCACTTCACGGAAAATGACGTATCTACTTCGCAGGAACTCGAAATTAAGCAAGGCCGCCGACGATGGATTCGTATCGTCCATAACCAGCTAACTACGTTTCGGGATATTTTCTGGGTAAAAATGAACTGGAGCTTGTAAACTGGACGAGGCTGTCGAGACGCGTCGACGTGGCGCGAACACGTTCAAATTACAAACACGAAATAGGTTTTGCTAAAAGGGGACGCGAGAACGTTCGAATTACTAACATGCAATAGATAACGTGTTCGAACTACATTTTGAATAAAAGAAAAGCGCGGAATCACAAAAAGGGTTGCAACACGAGGATTTCCAGGGGGTCATCCATCCCGGTACTACTCTCACCCAAGCACGCTTAACTGCAGAGTTCTGATGGGATCCGGTGCACTAGTGCTGGTATGATCGCACCCGAAATACAATTTCATCTCAGTTACTATATTACGTTTTGGCAAATAATCACATCGTTTTGCGGGACCCACCAGACAACATGTCACGAAGACAAGCAAATAATTATTCGTGTATGTTGTAATACAAGAAACCACAGTGGGAGGAGCGCGAGGTACAATTATATTTTTCCGCAGGTTTCGCAAATTTTTTCACAACACGCACTTCACGGAAAATGACGTATCTACTTCACAGGAACTCGAAATTAAGCAAGGCCGGCGGCGATGGATTCGTATCGTCCATAACCAGCTAACTACGTTTCGGGATATTTTCTGGATAAAAATGAACTAGAGCTTGTAAAGTGGACAAGGCTGTCGAGACGCGACGACGTGACGCGAACACGTTCAAATTACAAACACATAAGAGGTTTTGCTAAAAGGGGATGCGAGAACGTTCGAATTACTAACATGCAATAGATAACGTGTTCGAACTACATTTTGAATAAAAGAAAAGCGCGGAAACACAAAAAGGGGTACAACACGAGGACTTCCCAGGGGGTCACCCATCCCAGTACTACTCTCGCGCAAGCTCGCTTACCTGCGAAGTTCTGATGGGATCCCATGCACTAGTGCTGGTATGATCGCACCCGAAATACAATTTTATCAAAATTACTATATTATGTTTTGGCAAAGAATCACATCATTTCGCGGGACCCACCAGACAACATGTCACGAAGACAAGCAAATAATTATTCGTGTATGTTGTAATACAAGAAATCACAGTGGGAGGAGCGCGAGGTACAATTATATTTTTCCGCAAGTTTTGCAAATTTTTTCACAACACGCACTTCACGGAAAATGACGTATCTACTTCACAGGAACTCGAAATTAAGCAAGGCCGCCGGCGATGGATTCGTATCGCCCATAAACAACTAACTACGTTTCGGGATATTTTCTGGGTAAAAATGAACTGGAGCTTGTAAACTAGACAAGGCTGTCGATACACGTCGACGTGGCGCGAACACGTTCAAATTACAAACACGAAAGAGGTTTTGCTAAAATGGGACACGAGAACGTTCGAATTACTAACATGCAATAGATAACGTGTTTGAACTACATTTTGAATAAAAGAAAAGCACGGAATCACAAAAAGGGGTGCAACACGAGGACTTCCCAGGGGTCACCCATCCCAGTACTACTCTCCCCGAAGCACACTTAACTGCGGAGTTCTGATAGGATCCGGTGCACTAGTGCTGGTATGATCGCACCCGAAATACAATTTTATCTCAATTACTATATTACGTTTTGGCAAAGAATCACATCGTTTTGCGGGACCCACCAAACAACATGTCACGAAGACACGCAAATAATTATTCGTGTATGTTGTAATACAAGAAATCACAGTGGGAGGAGCGCGTGGTACAATTATATTTTTCCGCAAGTTTCGCAAATTTTTTCACAACACGCACTTCATGGAAAATGACGTATCTACTTCACAGGAACTCGAAATTAAGCAAGGCCGTCGGCGATGGATTCGTATCGTCCATAACCAGCTAACTACGTTTCGGGATATTTTCTGGGTAAAAATGAACTGGAGCTTGTAAACTGGACAAGGCTGTCGAGACGCATCGACGTGGCGCGAACACGTTCAAATTACAAACACGAAAAAGGTTTTGCTAAAAGGGGACGCGAGAACGTTCGAATTACTAACATGCAATAGATAACGTGTTCGAACTACATTTTGAATAAAAGAAAAGCGCGGAATCACAAAAAGGGGGTCACCCATCCCAATACTAATCTCGCCCAAGCACACTTAACTGCGGAGTTCTGATGGAATCCGGTGCACTAGTGCTGGTATGATCGCACCCGAAATACAATTTTATCTCAATTACTATATTACGTTTTGGAAAAGAATCACATCGTTTCGCCGGACCCACCAGACAACATGTCACGAAGACACGCAAATAATTATTCGTGTATGTTGTAATACAAGAAATCACAGTGGGAGGAGCGCGAGGTACAATTATATTTTTCCGCAAGTTTCGCAAATTTTTTCACAACACGCACTTCACGAAAAATGACGTATCTACTTCACAGGAACTCGAAATTAAGCAAGGCCGGCGGCGATGGATTCGTATCGTCCATAACCAGCTAACTACGTTTCGGGATATTTTCTGGGTAAAAACGAACTGGAGCTTGTAAACTGGACAAGGCTGTCGAGATGCGTCGACGTGGCGCGAACACGTTCAAATTACAAACACGAAAGAGGTTTTGCTAAAAGGGGACGCGAGTACGTTCGAATTACTAACATGCAATAGATAACGTGTTCGAACTACATTTTGAATAAAAGAAAAGCGCACAAGGACTTCCCAGGGGGTCACCCATCCTGGTACTACTCTCCCCCAAGCACACTTAACTGCGGAGTTCTGATGGGATCCGGTGCACTAGTGCTGGTATAATCGCACCCGAAATACAATTTTATCTCAATTACTATATTACGTTTTGGCAAAGAATCACATCGTTTCGCGTGACCCACCAGACAATATGTCTCGAAGACACGCAAATAATTATTCGTGTATGTTGTAATACAAGAAATCACAGTGGGAGGAGCGCGTGGTACAATTATATTTTTCCGCAAGTTTCGCAAATTTTTTCACAACACGCACTTTACGGAAAATGACGTATCTACTTCACAGGAACTCGAAATTAAGCAAGGCCGGCGTGTCACGCCCGAACCAAATTAAATAAATTAAATTAAAATATTATAATATTTTAGAAGAAAAGAAGAGGGAAAAACAAATGTGGGAAGGGTTAGTATTTTGTTTGAAGAGTTATAATAATTTTTAAGTAAAAAATTAAAGTAATTGTATTGTAATTGCATATAATTGTGAGGAATGGCTCACAAGGGTTATTAGGCTTTAAGTGTGAGGGCAATAAAATCTTTCAAAGTTATAATCTGTCATTAGAGGTATATAAAGAGAGGATTAAGCCATTAGGGTTATACAACAAGATTTGAAGGCTATAGATCTAGAGAGGATTAGAGAGGACAACCTTGGAGATTAAGCCATTCAAGGCTTGGATTGAAGCTTTTTGAAAAAATCTCCTTCTTCAATCTTGTGCACAACACCAAATAGGTAAACTTTATGTTTTTACAATTTTTATTTCGTGCTCAATTAGTCCCAGATTAGTGGTTTTTCACTAATCACGTTTAGGGACTGTTTTTTTAGATCTATTTTAAAAAAATAGTTTTTCTGTGACCTAAAATATGTCTTTGAGGCCCAATTTTTGATATGATTTGAGAGAAGAAGTTATCTTCATATTATAGTACTTGGGTTGAGGGATTAAGGCTTGAAAAATCGAGTTTTTATGGGTTAGATAAAGAAAAACCGAAGTTAATCTGTCCAGATTCGGACTGGTTTTTTTACTGCTGTAATAAGCATTTTTGAGTATCATCCCGACATTATTTTTCAAATATGACTTGAAGAACCCCCACTCAATTTTTTGTCCTCTACAATATTTGTTTGAAGCACAAAGCCCAAAAACGTGTCTAAGATGTCAAACTTTAGAGATTTCATAAGACTATCAAATCTGTTTGATATTTAGAACTTATAACTTTAGACTCTTAAGGTTTTGGTCATGGTTAAGGGACCTAGAGAGAAAGAGGTTAAATGGAAAATAAAGTGTAATGGGGTTTGTTGAAGTACTTGAATTGAACTTAAAAATAGTAATGGGGGGAATTAGAACGATTAAAAACGTGCCGGTATTTATAAAATGCTATTTCTATCAGAGGGGAGAAGCCGAAATCTTTCAAAGCGGCTCAGTAGTTCTTACTTGGCGAGTTCACGCAGCAGGTGATTGTGTAGCTACCTTTACATATATGTACTTTACTATGTGTAGCTAGTACCAAAAATGTAGAATGTGATTGCATGTCTTTTTCATGATAACTGTGTGATGTTACCTACCTTTCTCAATCGCATGTAAGTATGTTAGAGAAGAGATATTGTTAATGACATGCATTGAATGTTAATTCAATAATGTTGGTTATGCTATGGGCATGTTTACAGTAATGTGGTTTATGCAATTGGCATGTTGGAAATATTGTAAAACACCGTTGAGATACATATACTGTTTGTTGGTACCACTTCCCTGTAAAGAACATTCAATAATGATTAATAATCACATGAAGAGAAAGAGATAATGATATCCTGGAGCATACTCAATTGAGTTGTTAGGCTGAGCAGTGGGTATAATGAGAAGAGATAATTCCCTGGCATGCTCTCTTATGTTGTTAGGCCGAGTGGGGAAGTTGAGAAAAGATAATTCCCTTGGCATGCTCTCTTATGCTGTTAGGCCGAGTGGGGGAATTGTGAAGAGTTGATCCCATGGCATGCTCTTTTATGCTGTTAGGCCGAGTAGGGATTGGTGCTATGGGCACGATTATAAAAAATTACATGAACAATGGCACTTTTATGCGATTGATGGGGAGAGACACCACCCCTTGGACAAATGCATGCTTACGTGATAGAAAGGGGAGAGGCACAACCCCTTAGTTTACTTGTTACTTTACTTGTACTTTTCCTTGTACACTGCGAGTTTCTTTTATATATTAAAGTGTATATATTTACTGTTGTAGCTGACACTCCTGGATACCTTTTGTTGTTTTGTTTTGCAATCTATATCCAGGTCAGGAGGAGTAGCTGGTTCACTTTTGCTAGCCATTGCCAAGTTGCCTTGCCGAGCAGTTATTAGAGGTTGCTCCATGTTGGAGGCTCTTTGTCACGCCCCGGATTTTCATACCAATTTTTTTTTTAAACAATTTAAATAAAAGCAGGGGGAACAATACTTGTAGTATCTACACATTCCATTCTGTTCTCATTACATTTACAGATACAAATGATACAATATGAATAGAAATGCGGAAGCTAGAGAAAATGCCAAACGGCTACAACTGTGCAGAACTACGAAGTAAAGAGCTGAACAGAAAAGAAGAGTGAGGCTACATCCCACCCTCGAGAGCCAACAAAAGTACCAAGTGAAACCTGCTACAACGAACCCTGAAAACCCGGAAGCTGACGAAGCTCCAAGCTCAACGATATCCACAAGTCCCTGTAACTACCTGTAGGGGGGACCACAAAGGTCTGAGCATACCACGGCTCAGTAGATAAACTCCTGACCACTACCAAACATGCACGGGCGGTGCATGCCTAGGAGGGG
>NMUG010008239.1:0-11734 GCA_002855965.1 Monotropa hypopitys | reverse complement strand
TGAAAAAGAAATTGGAATGGAGATGAAATGGAAATAAGGCGCTCATACGACAAAAGCACGAGATATGAGCTTTTGTTAAAATGCTTATATGACAGAAGCATAAGGCATGATGTTCAGAAATGCTTATACGACACAAGCATGATATTGAAGGTGAACATGCTTATACGACACAAGCATAGTGTTTTGTACTTATGCTTATACGACACAAGCAAAGGTATGAAAGTGTAATGATGAATGCTCATACGACAGGGGTAAGATGATGAAATAATGGAATAGCAAGCCTATTCAACTAAGGATGACATATTGAATATAATATATATTGTGGGTGGAAATGGATATACAGGTTGATAAACGATTTTAGTAAAAGAGAAACTGCGATAAAGAATTTTTACTGCTATTGAGCTTTTGAGCCATATTTTATCTGTGAAACTAATCCCGCAGGGAAGATATTGTTGATCCATGAAACTTGTTCTGCAGTATGTAGCGATTCACTCTAGCTTTATAGCTTATGCGTTTTCTAAAACCATTTTCAGGTCAGGATGAAGAATGAAGTGGCAGTTCTTGTTTAATGATGTTTTGGAGACCTATTGTAGCACTTTTTGATATATTGGTTGTTTCAAGCCTAATGTTGTAAACCCTGGGAATTAATGAGAACATCTTTATCACTGCTCTGGTTTTTGTTCACACGCTTCCGCATATTTATATTGTTAAGAAATTCTTCAACTCTTTTATCTAGACCTTTAGCGAGCTTGCTCATTGGCCGGTCATGTACTCATCTCGAGATCGGGATGGGTTGTGACAGAAGTGGTATCAGAGCTTAAGTTGATGAATTTCTGAATAAACCAGAGCCAGGAAGCAAGGCACTCACTTAGAAGCACAAATGTGACGTTTGGGGATGAATTATATTGAGGATGCATGCTTATACTATGAGTTTTGTAGCTATGTCTAGCAGCGACTCTGATCTCGATGGCTATTCTAGTGACGATTCCGACAATCATCCTGGAGATGGACTAGCAGAAATATTTCCTTTGGAAGGAGAAGAGATGGAGGCAAGGCTTATTGAGGATGCTACGCACATGGCTTGTGGCATTGCGACGCAGGTTGCTTATGCAAATATGCATCTTACTGAGGCATAGATTCGAGCTATGATTGACTATCGTCTTAGGCTCAAGGAGCATGCTTGCTCTGTAGCTAGAGAGTGGATGCCGCAATGGAGCCTCGATGAGATATTCATGATAGCTTTGCATCATCTCGATGGCAATATGGAAGAAGACGAAGAGTCAGATCGAGAGGAAAATATTCCTGAAGAGAAGGAAGTGGTAATGGAAGAGGAAGAGCTCGAGGAAGATCTGCCAGTGGTGGATGGTCTTGTTGACATACCTCGTTTCCCTAATTTTGAGGATGACCCAGAGATAGCTTATCAAGAATGGATTTTCCCTCCCTATGAGTGGTCTAGTGACTCAGATAATGAGTAACGATTATTAGTTGCTATATTCGGAGTATTTTTGTTGTGTACCGGACACATTTATGCATCTATGTTTCCTGCTTTATGATAAAAATATTTTCATCTTTTAATAAAAGTATTTCTTTATCAGAATGGTTAATACGCGAGCAACTGGTCAAGAACGTTACGAGATTGCTGAGCTACGTGACATGGTATGGACGTTGACTGGAACTGTCCAAGCTCAACAAGCTACGATTGAGCAAATGCGACGACAACCAGAACCTGTGGTTGAACCCCTAGCAATTCCTGAGGATGAAGGAGTAAATCCTACACAAGTTCACAACGTTGCAGCTGTAAAGGAGTTTCTTAAACTCAAACCTCCTACTTTTCCTGGAGGAATGGATCCAATCAGGGCGAACGAATGGGTGGCAGAGCTAGAGAAGAACTTTCGTCTTCTCCGATGCACGGATCTGCACAAAGTCGAGATCGCGTCGTATCTATTGGTGGGCGAAGCCAATAAATGGTGGAATTTAAAGAGCGTCGTTGAACCCAATATGTCTTGGGAAAGATTTCTAGAGAATTTTCGTGAGAAGTTTATGCCCAGAGCTATGCAGAATGCGAAGAGAATGGAATTCGAGAACCCGAAGCAGAGAGGAGCAATGACTGTAGCTGACTATGAGGCAGATTTTACAAATCTTGCTGTTTATGCACCGTACCTGGTTGCTAACGATGAAATGAAGGCTCGAAAGTTTGAGGAAGGACTCAAGCACGAAATAAGAAAGATTATTCGTCCTTTTCAGCTACCTTCGTATGCTGAGGTTTTGGACAGAGCTATCTTGGTGGAGCAGGATGTTGATGAATCAAGAAGGTTTAATGAAAGGAAGAGGAACCAAAGCCAAGAAGGATCCAGCTATTCAAAGAAAGCAAACTATGGGAGAAATCAACAGAAGAATCAAAGAGGAAGAAATAACAATCAACAGAGGCAGAGGCCAAATTGTTCCAAGTGTGGAAAAGGACATGAGGGAGATTGCTGGGCGAGAGGGCCTACGATGTGTTTTGGTTGCGGTCAAGTGGGGCATTACAAAAATGCTTGTCCTAATGTACTCATGGGAGCGAATACGGTACCTGTCGGGAACCAGAGAAATGATGCAAATTAAGGCAACAGGAATCAGAGGCAAGGAAGGGCGTTTGCTATTATTCCAGGCGATCCCAGAAATGACGAATGAGTCATAGCAGGTAGAATTTCTATTCATGAAGTTCCTACTTATGCGCTATTTGATTCTGGATCTACGCGTTCTTTTATTGCTTCGATGCATGCCGGAGAGATCGGTAGAATCCCTGAATCATTAGATTATGATCTTATATTATCTCAACCTGCGAGTAAGGGAGTTTTGTGCTCAACAGTTTTGAGAAACTGTGAAGCTATTGTCGGAGGAGTGTCGATGCTCATAGATTTAATTCCTTTGACCATGACGCATTTTGATGTGATCATTGGTATGGATTGGCTATCCAAGTTTAATGCAAAAATAGATTGTACTTCAAGGTTGATTACCTTTGAAGAGTTTAAAGGTGGGGAGACGAAGCTGAAAGGGGAAAAGGTTGTTACACCGCCCTGCTTTGTTTCGGTAGCAAAAGCTCGTCAACTTTTCCAGAAAGTTTGTCAAAGTTATCTCTGTAGTATTTCTACTACTTTGGCGAGAGATTCGATAATATCCAATATTTCAATAGTTCGAGACTTCACCGATGTATTTCCTGAGGAGTTACCAGGCATACCGATCGATCGAGAAATAGATTTCTCTATTAATATCGTACCCGATTCTCAACCGATATCTAAAACACATTATCGAATGGCAACAACCGAACTCAAAGAATTGAAGATTCAACTACAAGAGCTCATGGAAAAGGATTTCATCCGACCAAGTTCATCGCCATGGAGAGCGCCAGTACTATTTGTCAAGAAGAAGGATGGAACCATGCGGTTATGTATTGACTACAGAGAACTGAACAAGATAACGATCAAGAACAAGTATCCATTACCGCGCATCGATGACTTATTCGATCAACTGCAAGAAGCTCAAGTGTTTTCAAAGATCGACTTACGCTCAGGATATCATCAGCTGAAGGTTAGAACAGAAGACATAGAGAAGACCACGTTTCGTACCAGATATGGCCACTACGAATTTCTAGTCATGCCATTTGGAGTAACCAATGCGCCTGCAGCATTCATGGATCTCATGAATCGAATCTTTACCAATTATCTCGACGAGTTCGTGATTTTATTCATCGATGACATTTTGATCTACTCGAAGAACGAGGAACAGCATGCAATTCATCTAGCAACAATCTTATGAATTCTACGAGAGAAGAAGCTTTATGCAAAATTTAGTAACTGTGAGTTTTGGCTCGAGAGTGTTCATTTCCTTGGGCATATCATCAACAAAGAAGGCATTTCAATGGATCCTTAAAAGATTGAAGCAGTGATCAATTGGTCAGCACCGACTTCAGTATCCGAAGTTCGTAGTTTTCTTGGACTCGCTGGATATTATCGACGTTTCGTCAAAGACTTTTCAAAGGTTGCAGTACCAATGATGGAGCTTACACGCAAGGGAGAGCCTTTCGTAGGGACTCAAGAACGAGAAAAATGCTTTCAAGAATTAAAGAAGAGGCTTACCACAACACCAGTTCTAGTCTTACCCAATGGAGAGGAGATGTTTGCAGTCTACAGCGACGCTTCGCACAAAGGGCTAGGATGCGTTTTAATGCAAGATGGTAAAATAATTGCCTACGCGTCACGACAATTGAAGATGCACGAGAAGAAATATCCTACACACGACTTGGAACTTGTAGCGGTTATCTTTGTGCTCAAGATTTGGCGCCACTATTTATACGGAGTTACTTGCGATATCTTCACCGACCATAAGAGTTTGAAATATGTATTCACTCAGAAGGAGCTAAACCTCAGGCAACGCAGATGGTTGGAGCTTATGAAGGACTACGACCTCAACATTCAGTATCATCCTGGGAGGGCTAACGTAGTAGCAGACGCTCTCAGCAGGAAGCCGGAGAATTCGTATCTAACGCACCTTGTAACGATTGTTGTAGAACCATCGATTCTCGAGGAAGTCAAACAGCTACAAATGGAGGATCCTAAGCTAAAGAAGATTCAAGAAAGCATCAACGATCAAGGAGAGTTTACTTTTCAAGACGACATTCTCAAATTCAGAAGACGATTATGCGTACCCAACAAGGAGGAAATCAGACGGAAGATTATGGATCAAGGCCATAAAACGAAATTTGCAATTCATCCAGAGCAAATAAAGATGTATCAAGATTTGAAGCGATCATACTGGTGGATGGTAATGAAGAAGAATATAGCAGAGTACGTTAGCAGATGTCTGGAGTGCCAACAAGTAAAGGCGATGCGGCAAAGACCAGCGGGATAACTTCAACTCTTGCCTATTACGATGTATTACGTTATCGGGTTTCCGCGATCAATTAAGGGCAACAATGCAATATGGGTAATAGTCAATCGATTGACTAAGTCAGCACACTTTATTCCGATCAAGAATACGTATTCAATGGACCAGATGGCATCTATTTATCTGCGAGAGATTATTCGACTTCATGGAACGCCAGTGTCTATTACGTCGGACAGGGATCCGCGCTTCGTATCTAGATTTTGGAAAGCACTTCAGAAGGCTATGGGAACAACGCTCAATTTCAGCACGGCTTTTCATCCATAGACAGACGGACAATCTGAAAGAACGATTTAGACGCTAGAAGATCTCCTGCGATCATGTACGTTGGAATTTCAAGAAAGCTGGGAGGAACACTTGCCATTAGCAAAATTTACTTATAACAACAGTTATCAAGCGAGCATTGGAATGGCACCTTTCGAAGCTCTGTATGGAAGAAAATGCAGATCACCCTCATGCTGGAAGGAAGTTGGAGCAGAAGAACTCACTGGACCAGAAATAGTACGAGAAACAACAGAAAAGATCAAGTTGATTCAGGATCGATTGAAGATAGCTCAAGATCGCCAAAAGAGTTATACAGATTTACGACGAAGGGAAATCGAATTCAGAGAAGGAGAGAAGGTATTCTAGAAGGTGTCACCTATGAAAGGAGTCATCAGATTTGGGAGAAGAGGGAAGCTTAATCCTCGTTATATCGGGCCTAGTCGCTTACCAGTTAGCACTAACACCTGAACTAGCCAATGTTCACGATGTATTCCATGTATCGATGCTTCGGCAATATATTTCAGATCCATCGCATGTTTTGATTCAACCATCGATCGAGATCGAGAAGAATCTATCTTATGAAGAGCGACCAGTCAAGATTTTGGATCGTCAGGAGAAACGGCTAAGGAATAAAGTGATTCTGTTGATTAAAGTTTGGTGGGAGAACCAATCTGGCAATGAAGCTACATGGGAGAAGGAAAGCGATATGCGTCAGAAATATCCACAGTTATTTACATGAGGTATAAAGCTTACTTATTTCGAATGCATTTATAAGTTATTTACCTTTTAAGTTTGAGCACAAACTTCTTTAAAGTTGGGGAGGATGTGAGACCCCGGCCCTAGAAAATATTAAATAAAAATATTTATTTATGCAAATATAATTTTGGGAATTTTTTGGAGAATTTCTGTTAATTATTGAGCCTTGAAACTATAGGATATAGAGACAGAAATTAACCAGGGGCCTAAGTGAAAGAAAAGAAAGTTTGGGAGTCAAATTGAAGTTTTGCCGAACAATAGGGGTCCGGCTGAGCTGTTGCCGAGCTCAGTAGGGATCCAGCTCGGAGTCCGACCACGTGGATGTCCGGCCAGGTCAGCCTGGACATGACAGTGCGGCCATGTGGGCAGTCCATCTGGACAGCCACTCTGTCGAGTGAGACAAGAGTATGAGTGGGCTTACGTCATGAAGCATATCAGCAAAAAAATCCAAAGATGTGCGGCTGGTGGGCTGAGGTCAGCTGGCTAGAAGCCAAGGCTGGGCGGCCGGTGGGGCCTACGGTTGGTGAGTGGCGCCGTTGGGTTGTCTGCCATCCGTCCGGATTATATTCTCTTCTCAAACCTATAAATACTAAGCCAATTCACTTCGTTTTTGGTAAAATTCCAACTTGGGAACAACCAGACTCTCTGTTTTTCTCTCTACAAAGATTGGCCGAAGAAAATTCAGTTCGGCTGAGCTCTGAACTTTTATTCTAAGAGCTCGGCAGTACAGTTTTCTTATTCAAATTGTTCAGCAAAGTATCCACCGTACAGACACAATCATAATTGTTGTTTTGCAAGTCTTAGCCGTACAACAAAGCTTTTCAGAAACATTGTTTGAGCATTCGGTCAGATTCCATTCAGCTCGGCAAATCATATTCAGACTTCCAGTCGACCATTTTCACTTCGGCAAAGATCATTTTTAGCTCGGCAAGACCTTGTTCGTGTCAGTACTTGTTCGGCAATACACTTTAAGCTTTGTTCATCTAACCTTCGGCAAATCAAGCTTCGGTCAAAGGTATAACTATTGTTTTAACTTATTTATTGTTCGGCAAAGGCCCTAGAAACCTAATTTCAGAGTGTGACAAACTACCATGCTCACAAAAATTTCGTCCTCGAAAATTTCCAAACCAAAAGTGAAAGACATAGAAATAGATGATTACCTCAATTGAAGAGTTTGGGATATTTCTCCAACGACAGACTTAAATCCAAGTCTAGCCTTAGTAAATTCAGTTCGGCTGAGCTCTGAACTCTTATTCTAAGAGCTCAACAGTACAGTTTTCTTATTCAAATTGCTCGGCAAAGTAGCCTTCGGCTACGCTTATGCTCAGATCATTATTTCAGCTCGGCAAGTCAAGCACTCGGCTGGACTTTGCCTCAGCTCAGACTTTTAGTTTGGCCAAGTCATATTATTGGTCAGCCGCGCTCTAGAACAAGATTGATTGAACATCACTCTGACCGAAGCAAATTGTGCTCGGCAGAAGTAGACCATTCTTTGTCATTTCCAGCTCGGCAACAATTTCTGTTGTTCGGGAAATCTTTCCAGGCTCTTTAGAATAATCATTCGGTCATTTTTGACCTATTATCAAGTTGAAACCAAAACTTGAAATCTATGTAATTAATTCTAATCAAATGACGTCCGGACTGTAGCTTGGCTATGGTGACCTGTTTCTGCCAGAGGGTTCTCTGGGACGGCTGAGCCTTCGGATGCCGGGAGTCGGCTACGATCGGACGCTTGCGTGGTCCCTGCAAACAAATAGAGGGGATCCTTTTGCTTGGCTCCTGCGACACAAGGGTGAGTGCCCGCCGGTGGGTTTTTTACCAACGGGGCCTCCGATGCTTAAGTTAGAACTGTTTGGATAAGAAGGAAAGCATAAAACGGAGGAGGCCGGACGGTTAGCGGTCGGGGATCTCCAATCAGGATGAGGACCAGGATCCCATGAACAGTACCCATGTAGGGTATTTATAGGGGAATGTTGGCTTGGGGCTCAAGAATATTGAGTGGGCTGTACGTCGAGAGCCTTTTGATGGGCCCAGACGGTTAATGGGTCGGGTTAGGTCGTACGGACGGAACATTCGGGTGGACCACGATAGTGACAGGAAGGTGACCCTCCGGGTGTCCGGTCCGCTCGGTAGCGCATCGCAAGGCGACGAGAAGGATCGCCAAAGAGTGGGCTGTCCGGCTGGTGCCGGCCGTCAATGGTGAACGATCGTCGGTCCGGACAGCCCTTGTGGCCGATGCCCCTACGATTGGTTTTACAACGTGTTTTATATTGAATGCGGGCCCTTTGGTTCGGATACTACTCAAAGCACATGGGGTTGCCTCCTAGGCCATGGGTCCGGTCACCACAATAGCCCCTCAATCTTTCCCAAATTCTTGGAAAAGATTGAAATGGGTTTACCGGACGCCATGCCCCGGGAGATAGGATGTTTTGACACTTT
Source organism: Monotropa hypopitys (assembly GCA_002855965.1). NCBI lineage: Eukaryota > Viridiplantae > Streptophyta > Magnoliopsida > Ericales > Ericaceae > Monotropa > Monotropa hypopitys. Next base: position 3,355 of record NMUG010008239.1, on the reverse strand, counting down.
CGGCGTCATCAATGGCGTCACCTGACGGGTGTCAGAGCAGTGTCTTGACACGGATATTAGCGGTCGCCACGTGTCGTGCCCCAATTCGCGGGTCAAACTGACCGCCTTGGTATGCGTCCAGAATTTATTAATGTTTACAGTTGTCCCGTACCTGGAGGGAACCTATAAATAGGCCTGTTTAACACGGACTTCGGTGCTCCATTCTGTGTGCAAGAAGCCTTCGGAGAGCTGCAGATCCTTCGGCCATTGCGCTCATTATGGATCAGGTAGTTGAGCTATCCTCCACATCGTCGCATTCAGAATCGGACCCTTTGTTCCGGCCAATCCCCACAGAGCTCACTTCCGAAGCCAGCTCAAAGGAGTCGTCGCCGGCCAGAGATATAGCACCGGAAGCATCATCTTCTAGGCAGCCTCCGGCAGATAGTCGGAGCAATATTGTCCGGCACTTTTCTGATACGGCCGAACCCACGTATGTGGCCCTGGGAGGTCGTTCGGCCGGCGTATTGAGAGGGTCGCGAAGGAGATCCCGTGATGAGTCCTGCCCCTACCTTAGCTTCTTTCGAGGAGGGATTGCTAAATTTGAGGAGTTCCTCCATCGGTATGATAATCTGGACACGGTGACCTGTGCAGAGGTTGGGTCGCTGGTCACATATTCGGAAGATCACATTACCGTGCCCCTGATGGCTGTGACTGAAGGCCAGTTGAAGTTCCCGCTGTCTCCTTTTATCCGGGCATTTTTGCATGCGTTTCAACTGGCGCCGAACCAGCTGTCGGCGAATTGCTATCGGACCATAAGTTGCATCCGGGTCCTGTGTAATAGGCATGACCTTGAATTCCTTCTACCGGATCTTATGGGACTGTTCTCGCTGTCCCACAACCGTTCCTCCGGCCGGTATTTCTTTACTCCACAGAAACCCTACGGTGACGTTTTCATGAGGTTGCCAGACTCAGAGAAATGGGGAAACATTCACCTCCAGATTTTCGGTGAATACAGCTTCCGCCCGGATGAGGATCATCGGTACCCCATTCCGATTAAATAAGGGAGGCCCGATGTGTCGGCCATATCGAAGCATCTGAGGGCCGGGGCGTCTCATGCCCGGATTGCAGCCCTTGTGAGGTGTGAAGGAAGAGATGCTCCCACCCTTCTGGGGTATGTACCGACGTATATCAGCTTCTTTGAGGACCGGAAAGCAAGAGGGAAGAGGAAGCTGGTGGAGCATCCGGATGTACCAGCCCCTGCCCGGAGTCGTATGACTGTCTTTGAGTATTTTGAGCAGGCTGAAGTTCCGGGTGGATCATTGCCGGACCCGCCAGAGACGGCTGCTAAGGGTATGCCTGAACAGGTTAGGGCAGCCGACGCGCTGAGGGATGTTCTCGCCGAATGCCAACATCCCGTGAAAGAGGAGCCTCATAAAGAAGGGCTTCCAGAGGACACAATATTTAATCTCCGGCCGCTGCGACGGACATTCGTCCCAGGGCCTCCTGAGCCATGGGCCCCTAATTTCAGAAAGCATGATGGGAGGGCTGTCCTTTTGACGGACGGCGTGACGGTTGACCCGAAGGTCTCCTACCCCTTGCTCCGGGCACTGCAGCTTCCGGTTGATATGAACGCTATGCCCAACTCAATTGAGGAAATGTACGATTACGCCGGATCAAGTCTTATAAAGGTACTCTTATTTCTTCCTCTGTCGGATCCTGGTTGATAACCCATTATTCTGATAGCTTTTTGTAAAAAACCGCAGGCCTGCCAGAGCCTCTCAGGGTTGTACAGGGCTAGTCAAAAAGTGCTCCGGTCAATATACAAGTTTGTCCGGCAGGCGAGAGAGATGGGGGTCAAGCTGAAGGAGGTGGAAGCTGAAAGAGACTACTTTCGCTAGCAGCTGGAAGAGATGACGTCGAGTAGGGACCGGTGGAAGCAGAAGGTTGTTGCTGGTCCGAGTAGTGCCCCTCCGGCTGGGGGAATCAGCCAGGAGGATTTGAGGAAGGCAGTGGCCGATGCTGATAGGAACGCATACATTGAGGGTCTCAGAGCTGCCAGGGAGTTTTATAGTGGAGAGATAGAGGAAGTGTGCACGAAGGCCCATGAGATCGGCTTCAGGGGAGGCCGTAGCATGGCCTTCTACGAAGCCTGGCAGATGGCGCTGGATGCAGCTGCGATTACTGCCGACTCGTCACTTCGGTTGAGCGTGAATGTGCCTGATCGTGCAGTCCCTCCCCTGGAGTTTCCGGATGATTATCATCCGACTACCCCTCCGTCGACCCTCCCGGTAATCGTTCCATAGCGTTCGGTTGTTGAAGTTCCGGAGAGGTTAGGCGCGGGATTGCCGGTGGGAGCCTCCGAAGGCATACCAGAGACTGCCACTGCCGATATGCTGGAGGGTGTTCCTGCTGTTCCGCCGGAGGATGCTCCTGCTGTTCCACCGGAGGATACTCCTGCTGTTCCGCCGGAGATCACCCGTTCGGCATAACTATAACACTGCTGTCTTTATTTTTTCCTGTGCACAGTTTGTATTTGTACCATAATTTGTGAAAAAATGTTTATCATTGTTACCTCGTTTCTGTCGGCTCGCATGAGAATAACGGTTTCAGAAGCCGGATTTAGATGTTGATAACAGTTGATTGCCGACAGAATGGTCGGATAACCGATATCCTTATAGAGAGGGGAATGGCTCCGGGCTGCTGCTAGTTGCTCACAAGATCCCCAAATAAGAGATATGGTCCGGCATTCCACCGGGGGCGTATAAGAGACCCAGATTTAGGGTAATTGTCCAGATAAAAGTAGGGTTCCGCGACGTATAGCCGTCCGGATTGATTTCAGACATGTGCGGAAGATAGCCCCACAATAAAAGGTGAGGGGCGTCCGGATCGCATGGCCTCCCATACAAAGAGTTCCAGAAGGAAATGGGTGTCCGGATTTGTAGCCGGGTGCCTGTTAGAAGCTCCAGATAATATGTAGTTGTTCGGTCAGGACATTAGAGACTTGTCCGGACTGGTTCCAGATGTTTGCACAAGATAGCCCCATATCAAGGGGAGGCGTCCGGATAAAAATGGGAAGATAGCCATGATGACGAACGGACATCATAATCCGGAGCCATAGTGAAATGAATTGTCTGGAGCCATTGCGGTGGACGGACGTCATAATCCGGAGCCATAGTGATGGACGAACGTCATAATCCGGAGCCATAGGCTTCGTTGCAGCGACCCGGCGAAACAAGTCGGTCGGTCTTTGGTGATGGATAGACAATTCAGAGCCATGGTGGTGGACGGACATCATAATCCGGAGCCACGGTGATGGACGGACGTCATAATCCGGAGCCACAGTCTTCATTGCAGCGACCCGGCAAAGCCAGTCGGT
>NMUG010008238.1:0-11734 GCA_002855965.1 Monotropa hypopitys | reverse complement strand
CACACACACACACAAAACACAGCCAAACCGACATATACAGAGAGTGAGAGAGAGAATACACACACATGCACACACAGATCACACACATATACACACACATAAACCACATATAGAACACGTGAACATACGCAGATACAGAGAGAGATATATGTGTTTGCGGTGTGGGTTAAGTGTGGTTGCTATTTTGCAGTGGGGGGCATCTTAGGGGGATGGCGGTGGGGGGATCTAATGGGGGAGGGGCGGTGGTGGTAGGATTTTGGGAGGGAGGGGAGGTGGTGGGGATCTCGGGGGAGGGGGGATGGGTGGTGGAGGGATCTTAGGGGGTTGGGTGATGGGGCTCTGAAAGATAGATAGATAGATAGATAGATAGAGTAGTTGTAGTGTATGCGACAGGGGGTTTGGTCTCATTAGGGTTTGGTATCATTAGGGTTTGTTCTCGACCCTTGGATCCAAATCCAAACACAATCTCCACCATTGAATGTTAGTAGAGTTAGTATGTGAGAGCACATGAGGTAGTGCTATTTTGTAATATAGATACATGGAAATTATATTGGTGATAGCCTGAATGGGCATTGAGTGTGGAAAATATATATCGGTGATAGCCTGAATGGGCATTGTGAATGACGATTAAGACAAATTTGGCCCGAATGGATGAGGATTATAGCCTTAATAGGTGATGTGAAATGGGTTAATGCCTGACTAAAAGGTATACCCGAATTATAAATTAGGTATCATATAAAATAAGTGGAATGAAACGAATAACACCTTATGTTGTTACATTTGATTGTTCTGCTTTCATTTGATGTTGACCATGATATTGTCGTATTGTCATTGTTTAATTATTTCATATGATTTCTAATGAACTCTCCAGGAATTCGATTTTGGATTCCAAATTTTCAGGAATAGCTTGGACGGTCCAATACTAGCGTAAGAAGTCCTAGCCGACAAAACACATGGAAGATGAGCCTTTATAAATTAGTTTGTTCAGTTGTTGTATACTGGGATAGTTGGAAACATTAATAAAATGGGTTGCATAGTTTACTTTCCACTGGAAACTCTGTACTATAATAGTTTTTTAGCAGTTTTCAACTTGTAAAGTTTAGCTGTTGATTTGGAAATTTATTAAAAATATGAGAAGTTATTTCAATTATCCTTGGAATTGGTAAATAGGATTGGTAATATGGTTTAATATGTCTATGTTTTCCACATCTCGTGTTGTCGGGACCATTAGGACTACCTTGACGGGACAAGATGTGACATAAAATGAAACCTCAATGCATAGGTCTTAAACACCATTACATACCTCAAGAAGTTTCTTCTACAACACAACACCTTAAGGCTCGTCATACTGAACCATATCACCTTAAACCTCGATTCCTCACATGAATGAATGAATCTAAAAGAAAATAATGTAACATGTATCACACAACATGTCTTGTTATGTTCATTTCACCATTTAACAACGTTTTACCATTCACCTTAAAACATGTACACACTTACACCTTTATTCACGCATCTTTGTTTAAAAGAACATGAATTCACTTTTAAAGAATTTATTTAATAGAAATTAAATAAATGGGTATTACAACTCACCCCTTAGAAGATTTTGTCCCCGAAATCAGAGGATTACCTGGAAAAAATGTGGATATTTCTTCCACATACTCTCTTCACCTTTCCAAGTAGCTTTCTCGATGCCATGATTCTGCTACATGTCAACAAATAGAAAAAGAACTATATAGAGAGAAAGAATGAAAGTACTAAAGCTTCAATAATTTCAAAATATGAATGGTACAGGTTTATATAGAAGATATCACAGCATAGTCAGACGACTTATCTAGTGGGCTGAATAGGCCCATTAAGACTTAATGTTCTAGAACATCAAGAATGATCTTCCAGAACATCACTAAAGAGATAACCCTAAACAATGTGAACAACATTACATTTCCGGAAGAAGAATAACAATCTTTCGGAACAACAGCAGATGAAGGATAACAGGCTGCAACATGAGTCACCATCTTCTGGAACATCAGATGTCATCTTTCGGAACAACAGCAGATGAAGGATAACAGGTTGCAACATGAGTCACCATCTTCTAGAACATCAGATGCCATCTTCCGGAACATAGTTAACCAGACAAGAGAGACTAAGGGGCACTGAGCTTGATCTTCTGGAAGATGGAGAGCCAACTTCCGGAACAGTAGGGGTAAATTATAGCTCCTACTGATACTTTAACATTCCTCCTCAAACTGAGCTGGGGACCTTAGCTTCAGTTTGCTTCTTAGTTGTTCAAATCTAGAGCTGGTGAGAGATTTAGTAAATATATCTGCTACCTGATGTTCTGTTGGAACATGATTGACTTGTAGTTAATTCTGTGCAATCTTTTCTCTGACAAAATAGAAGTCTACCTCAATGTGTTTAGTTCGTGCATGGAACACAGGATTAGTAGCAAGAGAGATGGCAAGATGTTTATATAGTCTGTCAAAAGGAATATCAAAATTTAGGGAGGAATGAGGAAGTCTATTTATGACATACATAGCTAGAGTCATGGCTTCAAGCCAGAACTTGATTGTCATTTGGGCTTGTTGAAGGAGGGTTATAGTAGTTTCAACTATGTGAGCATGTTTTCTTTCAACCAAGCCATTTTGTTGAGGAGTGTAAGGACATGATGTTTCTTGTAGGATTCCAAAGTTGTGAAACAGTTTGGTCATGAGTTTGTTAAGGAATTCACCCCCGCAGTCAGATTTGACAACCGTAATGTTAGAATTGAAGTGATTTGCTACAAATTTTCTAAAGTTGTCAATCTTGTCAAAGACATCACTTTTCAAGTATAATAGAAATAACCAACAATATATGGTATGATCATCAATCAGTAGCAAATAGTATTTAAACCCTGTAAATGAGCTAATAGGTGAGGGACCCCATACATCAGCATATACAAGATCAAAAGCATTAATTGTCTTAGAAGTGGAGGACAAAAAGGTAATTTGTGACTTTTTCCACAGTAAAAAGCATGACATTCAAACTCATTAATGTTTCCACAGAGTTGAATCCTATTCTTATAGTTCCGGTGTCTCAACATATCACTATTAGGGTGTCCAAGCCTCCTGTGCCATAGTTCTAGATTGGAGGAGGCTCCTATTAAAGCAGTAGGATCAGAAGTCTTGCTAGAGGAATGATGTAGGGGATAGAGTCCCTGATGACAGCTTCCCTTGTGCACAATTTGCGTGGTAATCAGGTCCTGTATCACATAGCCAGTTGAGTCAAAGATAATCCTGCAATTATTATCTAAAGCAATATGAAACACAGATAACAGGTTATGTGAGATCTGTAGAGCATGCAGAATGTTTTTAAGATCAAGATCATAGTGAGGGAGTTTTAGTTGACCATTACCTGTCTTCTGAATTTGTACATACTGGCCATTACCTACCATCACTTGATTAGGATAATTCTGAGTTGGTTGAGAGATGTTGTTCCCATTGTTAGTAACATGGGTGGTAGCCCCTGAGTCCAAATACCATGGAGATGTCAGATTGCCTCCAGGGTATTCAGAGTTGTTGAAAACATATGACTGGTGTCCAGAACTGATGAAGTTCTGTCCATTCTAACTGGAGGCAATAGATTGGGAGACCATGTTTGCATGATATGTTGGTCTAAGGTTGTTGCTCTGGTTCCCATTGCTGATTTGATCACTTCTTTGTCTTTGAGGTCTGAAGTTGTTTTCATATCTAAAGAAGCATCTGTCTGCAAGGTGATTAGTTTTCCCACAGATTTGACAAGGATTGGAATTCCTGAAGTTTCCCTCGAAGTTGTTTCCCCTATTCCTTCTGTTGTTGCCCTCATTAGAGTAGTCATTGTTGTTGAATTTATTCTGCTGTGACTGTCTTGAGTTCTGACTTTCTAGGAAGTTGGAAACATTGTTCCATTGTTGAGCATCCCTATTGTTGTTGTTAGAGCCTTGGTTGTTTTGAGCCATCAATAGTGTAGTGGTTTCAATCTTTTCTTGACACAGATCTTCTGCCATTAGCATGGTATACAGCTCACAAAATTTCAGACTATCTGTGGAGGATCTAGTTCTTATGGCTTGCTTGAAGTTGCGATAAATCTCACCAGGAAGCCCATTGAGGGTATGAAAGATAATGTCTTCTTCATCAATGTGACATCCGGACATGTCTAGCTTCTGAAGAATAATCTTGATGTTGTCAAGATATTCCTCCATGTTGCTATTTTTCTTGACTGAGTACAACTTTCTTTTTAAATCCATAATGTGGGTTCTTGACTGGTTGCTGAACCTTTCTTCAAGTTTGATCCAGAACTCACCCACTCGATGTGACCCAATGACATGAGGTAGGACAACATGGGTCAAAGTGGCAATTAAATAGGACAAGAGTAGCCTGTCAGCAACATCATCTTTTTGGTGATCAGAGTGGCATTTGATTGTTTCACCTGTGGTCTCTTGGCTCTCTGCTTCATAGGAGACATGATTTTTGCCGATTAGATGAGATAGCCCGTTTGCGAACAGGGCTGTTTCAACCTGGGTTTTCCAGGCCAGGTAGTTGCTTGAGTCAAGCTTTAGAGTAATAAAACTCTGAAAGTTGCTGATCAGAAATTTCAGAGATGAAGGAATGGTGTCTGCCATTTGTGTGCTACTGTGCAGAGCGCAGAGATGAAGATGAGGGTTTCTTGATTTTCTTGATTTTCTTGAAAGGGTCTTCAGGATCTTTCTTATGGACGATTAGTCCTCATGGCTCTGATACCATGTCAACAAATAGAAAAAGAACTATAGAGAGAGAAAGAATGAAAGTACTAAAGCTTCATTAATTTCAAAATATGAATGGTACATGTTTATATAGAAGAGATCACAGCACAGTCAGCCGACTTATCTAGTGGGCTTAATAAGCCCATTAAGACTTAATGTTCTAGAACATCAAGAATGATCTTCCATAACATCACTCAAGACATAATCCTAAACAATGTGAATAACATTACATTTTCGGAAGAAGAATAACAATCTTCCAGAACAACAGCAGATGAAGGATAACAGTCTGCAACATGAGTCACCATCTTCTGGAGCATCAAATGTCATCTTCTGGAACAACAGCAGATGAAGGATAACAGGCTGCAACATGAGTCACCATCTTCTGGAATATCAGATGCCATCTTCCAGAACATAGTTAACCAGACAAGAGAGACTAAGGGGCACTGAGCTTGATCTTCTGAAAGATGGAGAGCCAACTTCCGGAACAGTAGGGGTAAATTATAGCTCCTACTGATACTTTAACACCACAAAGCTTTCACCGATGGAACCACCTTAGAATGTAGGACATGTTCTTTGCAATCCAAGATCTCCACTAGCCTTTCCTTATATGACAAATCCTCTTGCAACTCCAATGGCTCATATTCCAAGATATGAGATAGATCATTCACATACTAATGGAGCATCGAAATATGAAACACATTATAAAGTCGAGACAACTCCATTGGTAAAGTCAATCTATAAGCGGTTACTCCTACGCATTCTACAATCTCATAAGGCTCGATATACCTCGGTGCCAATTTCCACTTTACTTTAAAACAGACCACACCTTTCCACGGAGATACCCATAATAATACGTCATTCCCAACCTAAAACTCCAACTCACGTTTCCTATAATCTGCATAACTTTTCTGACAACTCTGATATATTATCAACCTTTCTTGAATAAGTTTGACACCATCGTTAGCTATTTGAATCAACTGCAGACCAAAAATCTATCTCTCTGCAACATCACTACAAAAAATAGGAGTCCTATACCTCCTACCATACAAGGCCTCAAAAGGAGTCATCCCAATGCTACTCTGGTAGCTATTGTTATATGCAAACTCAATTAATGGTAGGTAATAATCCCAACCTCCCAAAAGTCTAACACATACGACCTCAACATATCCTCTAAGGTCTAGATAGTCCTCTCTGATTGCCCATATGTTCGTGGGTGAAATATAGTATTAAACTTCAAAGATGTGCCTGAGATTTGTTGCAAACTGGCCTAAAACCTCGATATGAACTTAGGATCACGATCACTGAAAATAGACATGGTTTCACTATGAAATCGCACAATCTCATGTGTTACTGACTTTCCATGTTGGCTATTTTCCGGAACATGTTTGGAACCTTGGTTATATTGTATATCTTTTGTTTTGGGTTGGGGTAGATGCTCCACTTCTCGATCTTGAAGATTTGGATGAGGTTCTTCGGCAACAAATTGAAGATTTGGTGGCTTGTAAAGGTTTGTTCGTGGATCACTCTTTCTTAGATAATCACTTTTATTCTTGATCTTTGATATACGATCCTTTGTTGCTCCTTCTAGGCCTTATTTGGTTCTTTCTTAGATTTTTATCAGATCCCTTAGATACCGGTATCTTGTGCCTCTTCACTGCGGTATCTACTGTGGTTTCTGGTGCCTGTCTTTAGATATCGATATCTTTAATCCTTAGATACTGATATCGTAGGCCTATGTTCTCTCTTGAGTTTGAAGGTATTCCTTAATTACGTAGTGATTTTCTAAGATACCGATATCTCATTGCGGTATCTTTGTCCGTTTTTCTTGTCAGCCATTCTTCATTGATCCATCAAAGAGCTGAGATACCGATATCTTTAATACTAAAGATATCAATATCTTTAACCTGTAACTGAAATTTTTAATCGGATTTTTATCATTCTTGGTCAGTGGGGGAGCGTGTTTAAGGGTATTTTTGTCCCTAGTTGTCATATTATTTTTTTTGGAAAGCCAAGATTTATTGATTGAGAGCATTATAGCCCAAAACAATATAGCCAAATACATCATGAAATAATGTTAAAGAAAACAGTAAAACCCCACATCCTTTAATCCTATCCCACCCCCCAGCCCCATAGGAAAATTCCCGGATTCTTAACCACACCAGTTATACCCCATCCATCTCAGTCAGAGGGATATTTCAGATTCACCTACCACCTACCGCCATTTAAGATCTGCCCAAATCATTACTCTTTACCACTCCACCTAGAGGAGACACTCCATCTTAATCACACCCATCAAAATTGCAATCTACACACCAGGCTCTTCTCCCCCACCCTTTTGAGTTGATTGTGCCAATTACCGATGATGTCGTAACCACACATTCTTCTTTTACAGGGAATCAATGCGTACGATCGATCTGGATCTACCGCCACCATCAAGATCTTCAATCAGCACATCCATGTGCATCCACCGCCAACCACCATCTACAACTGCGTCTGGGCACACATCGCCAGCATACCGAAACTAGACCGCCCATATCATCTGTCAACGCTAGTCATCTCCGCCATCCACCCACCTCCTAGTCACAGGTAAGGGTCTGTACCCCACCCTCGAATGTAACTTCGATGTATCCCCACCCGCTCACAGAATCTGCGAAATTGTTTTAGGTTCAGAAACTTATCCTCAGATCATAGCCATCGCCACCCCTCACTAGGCTCTACGAACTCTTCTCCCCATCACGGCCATCCTCACGGCATCAAGATTGTTGATTAGCTCAGATATCGAATATGGAAAGAGGTCCAGCCCGCGCACTGCCCACTCGGCAGCCCTGAAAGTGATTTTGTGTATAATATCCTCTTTTCCCACTTTTAATTTTTTGAAAATTGTATTATTTCTGGCCAGCCATAGAGACCATATAACTGAGAAGAATTTTATCTTCCACATGGCCATTATTATCCCCTTGAAAGGCATCCCCCACCACCATAGAAAGCAAGCCCTTAGTGTGGGAGGGGAAGTCCAAGAGATGTTCCATCTGGAGATAGACGCATACCATAAACTCGAGCTGAACTCACACACTACAAATAGATGATCAACTGTTTCTACTGCTTTACCACACATTTGGCATAAAATGTCCGAATCGCACCCTAATACGTTTTTAATCAGACCCCATATATAAAGAACTCTTTAGACTCATTCAAAAACTAACTTTGCAAGATCATTAACCCTAGAGCTCTATTGAATCTATTGTTGGCTGCACACTTGTTCTTCTTCATCAAGAATTTCTTGGAGGTTTGAATCTCTCCTATTTTCTATTGCTTCTCTCTTGATCTCTCCTTGTTAATTACCTTGAGTTCATCTATATACATAGATACTCTTACAAGGTTTATTAGATTGATTGAGTTTGTGTCTAGATTTAGATCTTTGATCTAGATTTCTAGATTTTTTGATATTGTCAAGAGTTTTTGTGTGTGTTGGGTTTTATGTCTTGACATTTGAGAGTTGTGTGAATCTAATCATTGGATTCATTGTTCTTGTTTGACTCCTAATCATTCTAGGTTTTTAGTGTATTCATCTACTTGGGTATTCCTTCAAAGCTTTGAGCTTTATCCCTTAAAACATCACTGTTTTTGAGATTACACTAGTTATATTCAATCTCTTGTAGGGTTTGTTTATTGCATATTATTGGTTGACCCTATTTACTTTGAGATTGTATTTGTTGGAAGCATTGGAGAATATTTTCTCCTTAGGTACATCTACCTTAATTCCAACATATTCCTTGTGGTTATTTTCTCTTAAACTTTTCCTTAGGAAATTGTTCTTTGGGCTTAATTGCCTTGAATCACTTATTCCTTGTGCATTGGAGTTTTGCACTTAATCTAGTGCTTAATTCTACTCCTTTATTAATTATTCTCTAGATTTGTTATCTAGTGTCTTTTTATGATACTCATCCTTTATTCGTACTTGCACACACGTGCTTGGTGGTTTGCCTTGTCTACATTGCTAGAGCACTCTAGAGCCGATCGAGAGTCGAAAATCAGTTGGACATTGTGGATTAGCTAGAGGATAACAAAAGGGGCTCGGAGAGCTTTGGATAGGAGCTAGGTGGGCTTGGTGAATAAGTTCGGTAACTCTTATATCTTAAACCTTTGCTATTTCTAGTGAAATCGTAGACTAGGGTAGTGGTTTTATACATAGGAATCGTTTGATACCTATGTAGTTTCCACTATAAATCTGTTGTTGTACCACTGCTTGACTCTCTCTCTCTCTCCACTACACTTGCACCTGTGATTGTTTTTTATTGTCTATTACATAATCGCTTCCGTTTACACACAAACAATCACTAATTTAAATTTGCATAATTCAAGTTAATCAATTAATTTGCATAAAATTAAAAAAAGAAATCATAAGTTTTATTGGCCAACCTATTCACCCCCTCTAGGTTGTGGCTTAATGCGTATTTGCATTTTTCATCATGTGTTAGCCCAAAATGCAACCAAGAGGGGGTGAATTGGTCCAAATAAAATAATAGTCGAATGAAAATTACTTGGAAACAAGAGCAAGAGATAAAACTATATCAAAATAAGTTTTTACAACCGTGGCTCAAGATCCAATCTCAAGCGCCTTTTGTTACACCTAGATTATTGCAATACATCAATGGTTGATATTTTCAGCTTTGAGATTGCTTCTAGAACGAGGATGAGAAAATAATTTTGATATAGAATAATATTCAATAAAGAGTAATAAGTAGATGCAAGTAAGAGAAAAAGAAATAGAGACAAGAGGAAAGAGACACACGATATATAGTAGTTCAATTGGGAGGTGTCTCTTTTTTCAACATACATCCACTTCCCCTACAACTAGTGGAGGATTCTACTAAAATTGGACAATCACCAAGTGATTCCCAGTTTATAACTTGAGAGCCTTCAAAGGTGACCTCCAACCATTACAACCAATGAGAACCTTCATGGGTGGCCTCCAACCTAAACACATATAAGAGGCTTCAAGGGTGCCCTCTAACCTTAAAAAAAACAATCTTTGATTTCTAAACTAAGAAATCAAAGGACAATGGAGATGAATAATCTCCTTACCAAAAAAAAAACTTACTATGAACTATGAAAAAGAAAGCTTCTTGGAGACTCAACTCTCCTTACAATACAACTTATAAAAGATATGAAAGTTGAAGTACAATAATAATGTTGTACCAAATGCAACTAAGAGGGGAGAGGGTGAATTGATCTAACTAAATAAATGGCCAATAAAAACTATAACTTGAAAATCAAGAAATTAAAAACTAATTTTTATTAAAGAAGGTTTTTATTATAGAATCGAGATTCAAGAGCCAATCCCAATCGCCTTACGTTACACCTTGATTATTGTAATACGATAATGGTTAAGGTTTCCAGCTTGAGATTATTTCAAAAATGAGAATACCCAAAAATACTTTGATTTATGTATATATGAAATTCAACCAAATTAAACAAGAATACACAAGAGAGATATAGCAAGATAAAGACAATGAACACACAGAAATTATAGTGGTTCAATAGAGAGAGAGAGACTACTCTCTACCTATGTCCACTTCTATTACACCGTGTGATAGTTCTACTAATCGAAAGGGAAACCACCAAGTGATTTTCAAGATTACAAATGAGAGCCTTCAAGGGTGGCCTCCAACTGTTACAAACACCTTGAGATTTTCAAGTGTGATCTCCAACCTATACAAGGAATAAACACCTTATTCTACAAAGAAAGAGTAAGAATGATCTTGATAGAAGTGTATAACAACTACTCTTTTATAAGTAAGATCAAGAGAAGAGAGAGTAAGAATAATGTAAGATCAAAACAAAATGAACTCTCTTCTTTTACAACTTAGAAAAAACAAAATGAATATGAAAGAGAGAGCCTTGGGAGTTTTGCAATATGCTTTAAGATATGAGAGATTGAAAGAGAGTGTAAAGTTCCTCCTAAAGCATTTATTCTTTCTTTTATAATTTTTTAAAGACTGGAGAGACGTTGCAGGGGAATTAAAGAGTTCGAATTTTCATACCTGCAAAAAGTGACTAATATTTCTCCTTCTGTGGTATTATCAAAAATACTAAAATATAAAGCATATATACCACAGAGAATTAATAATTATTTGATTTGATTGCTAACCGATAAGAAACAGTACATAAAGTGACAAGCACAATTTTATTTCAAATTTCATAAACATAAATTAACGATAATAAAAGCAAACAACGTTAATCATCTTCATCATCGTCGTCACGGTGAGGAGGTGGTTGCGGTGGATACAACGGGACATACGGTGGATAAGAAATGAAAGATGGATCACGACCTTGATAATACTGTTAAAAATAATTCTGCTGAAGTACAAGATAGTCAAGGCATGAATCGGCTTGATATTGCCATGAACATTGTTTTTCACGAAAAGAATTGAAAGATGAAAAAATATTAGATTGATTTGTGTTCAAAGCAGACCTGATTTATCATCTCTTGCAATAAATCAGGAGGCGATTGAAAAGTAGACAATGCACCATCTCGTTCCATTTCAGGTAAAGAACCGCTCATAGAATGATGAGGTGTGTCCTTTTGTTCTGGAAAAGAAATGCAAGTCTTATCCAAAGAATCGACATGCTCGTTGTCAAGAGAGACACCGAAATGAATGAAGATTTTGATAAGAATGACTTCAAAAGATAAAGATTTTGGTAAGAATGAAGATTTTGTTCCAAGTAATACCAGTCGGTTTAGTGTTGTGGGACATTTGGAGTACTTCCTATCAAATTATTGCAAATACCAACTATGCATATATATTAGATTTTATAGAAAATTAAACAAATCAAAAATATAAAAATAGAGTTCATTGTTTTTTGGCTCCAAAGGATTTTTGGTTTGTGCGTGCGTAGTCGGCTATGTGGGTTTTGGGCTGCGTGGGTTGCTCTATTGGTGCCCCCGATTTGACTATGATGATTCTCTGAGCTTTT
>NMUG010008237.1:0-11734 GCA_002855965.1 Monotropa hypopitys | reverse complement strand
GAGTTAAAAGAGATATTTAAGTTATATGGAAATTAATTAAAGAAAATGAGTTTCCTTAAAAGTAAAGAAAATGAGATTTCATAAATAGAAAGAGAGAGTTTTATCATTTGATAAAGAGGATGTAGTTTTGGAAAAGGAAATGTAAAATGAATTTTTAAATAATTTTGGAAAGATAAGAAAGAGAGAGAGATTTTATAATTAAATGGTAATTTATGATCACGTTTTAGTAGCTTTGTCTGAAAAGCCGTGCCCAACGGTCAAATTGGGTTGAAAATGCGATGCAACGCTAGACCAATACCTAGAGGGGAGTGAATAGGTTGGCCAATAAAAATTTCTATGAATTCTTTTTTGAATGATTGCCAAATGATTAATTTGATTAATTATGAATCATTATTTATTTATGCCAAATTAGTTAAGTGATTGTTATTTGCGCAAGTGGAAGCAATAATAAAGTGTAAAATGAAACAATCACAGGTGCAAAGAGAAGTGTAAGATATGAAGAGACAATCAGTGGCACAACACAAAATTCATAATGGAAACCACTTAGGCATCAATCGATCCCTAAGTGTAAAACTACTTGACCTAGTCTACCTTTCCATTAGAAACAACAAAAGTTTAAGATATACAAAAGTTACCGAACTTATATCCAAGCCCACTTAACTCCTGTAAACCTAAAGCACCCCGAGCCCCTTCTGCTATCCTTTAGAAAACCACAGTGCCCCGCACTGATCTCCGACTCGCGATCGGCTCCGGAGTGCTCCAGCCAAACATAGACTAGGATCAACAACCAATGAACGCGTGAAAGAGAATCACAAACTATAATACCCGTCGCATTTATTTAAAAATATAAATGATTTAATTATTGGCAAGGGTATATTAAAAAGAAGAAATAAAAGTGTATTGGAGGTTAAGAGAAGTTTTCGGATTTAATAGAGAAATTATATACAATTCTTGTTTATACTAAATACTTTAAGTATATATAAGTAAGTGAAGGGTAGGCAAGGGTGATATTGAGGTTTCACTAAAGGCAAGGGTGTCTTTTTCATTAAAAATCGGATTTTTAGGGGTCTCTTTAGGTCATTCCCTCATATTACTAGTGTGTTTAAGAGAGAGGGTTGAGAGGAAGGAAAAGAGGCTAAGGGTGGAAGAACGAGATTTGATGATTCAAGGCCCTTGAAGGGGAAATCCAAGGAAGGAGTTTCTCCAACATTATTCCTAAGGTTAGTGTGAATCCATTAATGCAATTTGTAAGTTCATACCACTTCACAATTGGGCTAGATCAGAGTTTATAGATTAAATTCGTTTTTGGTGAAAACTTAGATTTTTGATCCTTGAAAATGGAAATCTAGGAGGTTTGAGGATTGTTTGAGGCCACCATTTGAGTATGTTTATCATATAGATGTTTAGAATACTTTAGTATATTTGATTTTTGAGTTTTGGGGGAAAAAGATCGAGTTTGGAAGGTTGAAGACGAAGTAGTTCATCAAAACATTTTTCTGAAAAATCAGCTCTGCACAGGCGGGTACCGGTCCCCGACATGTAGGGAGACCGGTCCCCAAAGAGACCAGTAAGTCCCCCAAATTCCACTTTTGGACGGGTACCGGTCCCTTATATGTAGGGAGACCGGTCCCTCCTGGGATTTTCTGGCACGTTTTGGGCACTTTTTGGGGTGCTTGGGTATTGACTTGGGATGTGTTTGGAAGGTGTTAGGGGCTATTTGAAGACTTTAATAAGTTGTTTAAGGATGGTTAATGATACAATTGATTTAATTTAATGCTTTCATTATCTTCTCGTCGAGCTATATATCAATGTGGATTAAAATTCTAATTGTTTCGACATGGATGTAAGAGGAAGGCATTGAGGCCTCACTCAAGGGTAAAGAGAAGGTTTGAACATCGGTACTGGTGAGTGTAAGGATGTGGTATCTTTAATTATACGTTCGCAATGTTGTTTTTAGTTAAATCTTCATTATGACACGAGAAGTTAAATTCTTAGTTGTTGTGCAGAACATGATTGCATGAGATGAATGATATGCATGAATATGAATGCATGATGTGAATGAGATGCATGAAAGTGATGGCATGATGTGATGATATGCATAGATATAAATGCATGAGTTGTAATGAAAAGCATAATATGCACGTATAAATATATTATGCATGCCTCCGTGAGATGGGTGGTGATTGTTGGCAACCAGTGTAAGTCCAACGGGTGCATGGGACGTACCCCAAACTTTAGTATGTGGGGCGTATGAACTACTACCTATAATAGTAGCTATTTTCAGGGCATGGGATGCTCAAATCTTTTGAAAAATGGCTTTGGCCGGTATATGTAAAGTATCATGCATGAGATGCATTATTGAAATGAAAGTCATAACTGCTCATCTTAATGATTTTCTGTCACAACAAATACTTGTATTTTGAAAGTTAAAGATATCATATTCACACTCTGTTTCCTTGTTTTTGACTTGGAAATAGGTCACAGGTTTAGTGGTCCACTATAAGGCTGAAGGTCATTGGATGCTTGAATTCGATTATTGGGCTAAGGTGGTCCTTGGAGGATTTTGGCTTGAGACTCTTCTTAGTACTATTGGTAGACTTTTACTGTCTTTTATTTCAGAGACTTGTAATGTGATTTTGTAGTAGTTAGTTGTTTCTTTTGATACTTCTTTCTTGAGGTTTATGAGTACTCATATGCACTGTTGGGCTTGTGTTGTTGAGGTTTCACTTATTACTCCTGTTACATTTTGGCAATGATTACTTGAGGTTTTCTAGCAAAAGAAAAGGCAAAAAAAAATTCAATTTATGTATTTTGAAGTTTGGGATGTTATAACTTGGTATCAGAGCATAGGTTTTTGGTCCGAGTTAGGAGACCATGTGATTGATGGAAAACTGTACTTGAGGTATCAGTTTGAGGTAATTGTTGAAAGTTGTGGTGTTAGTGTTTTGGGACTATTATGTGTGTCTTTGACACCCATGGGACTTGACTTGAAATCCGATTGGAAGAACGCCTGATCAACATTCTCTTCCAATGGGAAGTCTTGGAAAGTTAAGTGGAAAAGCATAGTATAACAAAATGCTTAGGTTAGGATGGATAAGTAGTGGACCATAGGATGTCAAGTCATGCATTGAGTCATTGAGGTGTGTTTGACTAACACATGAGTTTTTTTGGCATGTAATACTTGTTTCCACCGTGTGGTTTCCTGTGTTGTGATTTTCAGGAAAGAAATGGAGCAGAATAATCAAGGGGTTGAGGAGGAGGCAAGTGTGAATGGTGGAAACCCAGGTAGTGGTGGGGGTGTTCCACCGGTAGTTGGAGAATAGGCCCGAATGATGGCCGCTATCACTCAATTGGTGGTGGGACAACAAATGCTAATTCAATTGCAGGCCAATCAAAATGTGGAGAGAGGAATGGGTACGGGTCTCTTAAAGATATTCAAAAGATTGTGTAGTATGGTGTTTGAGGGAGCAAATAATCCTGAGGTGGATGAAGAATAGTTGAGGGAAGTAGAGTTGGTGCTAGACACGATGGGTGTTGAGAGAGATCAGAGGGTAACTTTGGAGACCTTTCTATTTAGAGGTGAAGCTAGGAGTTGGTGGAATGTCTTTACAAGGTAGGAGATGACTCCGGCAATTGGAGCTGAGCCGACTGCACCCAGGGTTATCAATTGGGATAGGGTCATTCAGAGATATAATAATAAGTTTTATCCCGATAGCTTTCGTTTTGGGAAGGAGGTGGCTTTTTGAAACTTGAAGCAAGTAGGTATGTCGGTGAGTGATTATGAGGCGAGGTTTAGTGCTTTGTCTAAGTATGCACCCTATATGGTCAGTTCAGAAGACTTGAAGTGTAGACATTTTAGATTGGGTTTGGCACCTGGAGTGGCTTCGAGGTTTATATCATTTAGGGAGAGAGACTATTCTGATCTTGTAGACATGGCAACAAGAATGTGGAATGACATTCAAGAGTATCGTAAAAAGAGATAGTCACACAAAAAGGCGAGATTTGATAGTAGTGGAAAATCTGGTGGAAGTAGTTTTAAGAGCGGTGAGCAGAGATCGAGGTTTGATAAGGGGAAGAGTGGTGGAGGAAGTAGAAACCAGAGAAGTAATTGGAGTGGGCATCAGGAGTGGAGTGTGAATCAACAGACGGGGTCCAATGTCAGAGGTTTCACTAGGAGGTGTTTTAAGAGTGAGTCGCCGGACCATATTGCTAGTGATTGTACATCGGGGAACAATGGGCTGAAATGTTTCAAGTGTGGAGGCATGGGTCACAAATCTATGCAGTGTGTTCAGCAGCAAAATAAGTTACCAGTTCAGTCAATAGGGAGCGCAGCAGGGGGTGCTAACAAAGGTGCAGCGGGGCAGACTACTCATGGCAGGGTGTTTGCATTGGATAGGCAGATGGCTCAAGTGAATCCGAATATGGTGACAGGTATGATTCGTGTATTTACTTTATATGCACAATTTCTTATTGATTCCGGGGCCACGCATTCTTTTGTTTCTACTGTTTTTGGTTCTCGTATGGTTAGAGATTTGGCACCCTTAGATCACCCTTTGTTTGTGTCGACACCATTGGGTAATGTGGTAGAACTTGCGTCATATTATCCGGGTTGTGAAGTTTGGGTGGGTAATGAGCCTTTGTCGTCAGACTTGATTCCACTTGAGATGGTAGATTTGGATGTGATCTTGGGGATGGACTTCTTAGCCGCTCATTTTGCCATTATCGATTGTATCAACAAGGAAGTTTTGTTTCGTATTCCGGGTAGACCTAATTTAAAAATCTGTAGTGATAGCGTGAAATTGACTAGACATGTCATTTCATCTTTGAAGGCTATGTCTTTGTTGAATAAGGGTTGTGAAGGATTCTTGGCTTATGTGATTGATTCTGAGAAGGGGGAGAGGAGTATAGAGGACATTCCTATTGTGAGGGATTTTCAAGATGTTTTTCCGGAAGAGTTGCCAGGGATAGTTCCGATTAAAGAAGTAGAGTTCATGATTGATTTGGTTCCGGGTACTAGCCCTATATCTATTGCTCCTTATAGGATGGCACCTGACGAATTATATGAACTGAAAATGCAATTAAAGGAGCTGCTTGATAAGGGATTTATTAGACCTAGCGTATCCCCTTGGGGAGCCCCTATATTGTTTGTGAAAAAGAAGGATGGGTCGATGAGAATGGGTATAGATTATAGGCAGTTGAACAAAGTCACCGTGAGGAACAAATATCCATTGCCTAGAATTGACGATCTTTTTGACCAACTTCAGGGAGCCTCAGTATTTTCGAAAATTGATTTGAGGTCCGGTTATCACCAATTGAAAGTTAGAGAGATGCTGCGAAAACGGCCTTTCATACTAGATATGGACACTATGAGTTTATGGTTATGCCTTTTGGGTTGACAAATGCGCCAGCAGTGTTTATGAATTTGATGAATAGGGTGTTTCAGTCCTATTTAGACGCCTTTGGTATAGTGTTCATTGATGAAATTTTGGTGTATTCGCGGTCTAGAGAGGAACATGAAGAACATTTGAGGCTAGTCTTGCAAAGGTTGAGGGAAAAACAATTGTATGGGAAACTGAAAAAGTGTGAGTTTTGGCTTGATTGAGATGTCTTCTTGGGTCATGTCATCTCGAGTGAGGGTATTTGTGTAGACCCTAAAAATATTGAGGCGGTTGTGAATTGGGAGAGGCCTACTAGTGTGACTGAGATCCGTAGCTTCTTGGGGCTAGCAGGTTATTATGGACGGTTTATTGAAAAAATTTCATCTATTGCGATGCCTTTGACTATGCTTACTAGAAAGGGAGTCAAATTTGTGTGGTCAAAAGAGTGCGAGAATGGTTTTCGAGTTTTGAAGGAGAAATTAGTTTCGGCACCTATATTGACTATTCCGGAAGGGACTAATGACTTGGTGATCTGTAGTGATGCGTCGTTTTGTGGTTTGGGGTGTGTTTTGATGCAACAAGGGAAAGTCATAGAATATGCTTCGAGGCAATTCAAAAACCATGAAAGGAATTACCCTACACATGATTTGGAGTTAGCGGCAGTAGTATTTGCACTAAAACTTTGGAGGTATTATCTATATGGGGTAACTTGTGAGATTTTTACCGACCATCAAAGTTTACAATATTTGTTTACCCAGAAGGATTTGAATTTGAGGCAACGTAGGTGGATGGAACTGATTAAAGATTTTGATTGTAATATTCACTACCATCCGGGAAAAGCGAATGTAGTAGCTAATGCGTTGAGTAGGAAGGCTGCGAGTAGAGTATCATGCTTAACTTGTGCTAGAGTTGAGAAATTAGCTGAATTGAACAGTTTGGGTGTTGACTTGTCTTTGAGTTCAAACGGGGTTTTGTTGGCAAATCTTGTGGTGGGGTCGTTATTTATAGATCAGATTAGAGAGGTCTAGAAGAATGATTTATTTCTAGAAAAGATTCGACAACAAATTTTATTGGATGAGAAATCAAAGTTTTGAGCATCAAATTTTGGGGCCGGAATTGGTTCAAGTAGCTTCAGAAGGGGTTAAGCTCATAAGTAAAAGATTGCGGATTGCTCAGAGCCGTCAGAAAAGTTATGCGGATAATAGACGACGGGAGTTGGAATTTGAGGTTGGTGACCATGTGTTCTTGCGGGTTTCACCGTGGAAGGGTGTTGTTCGTTTTAAAGGAAAGAGGAAATTAGCACTGAGGTACATTGGACCGTATGAGATTGTGGATAGAATTGGAGCAACGGCTTATCGTTTAGCCTTGCCGGTAGAGTTGGCTCGTTTGCACAATGTGTTCCATGTGTTAATGCTTCAGAAGTATGTGGGTGACCCGACATATGTATTAGAGGTAGAACCTTTGGAGTTGTATGAAGATTTGACGTATGAAGAGAGGCCAGTGAAGATTTTGGATCGTAAGGAGCAAGTACTATGCTCCAAGGTGGTTCAATCGATCAAAGTTTAATGGCAAAATCATGGAGTTGAGGAAGCCACATGGGAGAGTGAGGATGCTATGAAGAAGAAGTATCCGCATCTATTTTCAGGTATTATATTCTACTTGAATTAAATTTCGGGGGCGACATTTCTTAAGGGGGGAGGAGTTGTAATACCCATCGCATTTATTTAAAAATATAAATGATTTAATTATTGGCAAGGGTATATTAAAAAGAAGAAATAAAAGTGTATTAGAGGTTAAGAGAAGTTTTGAGATTTAATAGAGAAATTATATACAATTCTTGTTTATACTAAATACTTTAAGTATATATAAGTAAGTGAAGGGTACGTAAGGGTGATATTGAGGTTTCACTAAGGGCAAATGTGTCTTTTTCACTAAAAATTTGATTTTTAGGGGTCTCTTTAGGTCATTCCCTCATATTACTAGTGTGTTTGAGAGAGAGGGTTGAGGGGAAGGAAAAGAGGCTAAGGGTGGAAGAACGAGATTTAATGATTCAAGGCTCTTGAAGAGGAAATCCAAGGAAGGAGTCTTCTCCAACATTATTCCTAAGGTTAGTGTGAATCCATTAATGTAATTTGTAAGTTTATACCACTTCACAATTGGGCTAGATCGGAGTTTATAGATTAAATTCGTTTTTGGTGAATACCTAGATTTTTGATCCTTGGAAATGGAAATCTAGGAGGTTTGAGGATTGTTTAAGGCCACCATTTGAGTATGTTTATCATATAGATGTTTAGAACACTTTAGTATATTTGATTTTTGAGTTTTGGGGCAAAACGATCGAGTTTGGAAGGTTGAAGACGAAGTAGTTCGTCAAAATAATTTTCTGAAAAATCAGCTCTGCACAGGCGGGTACCGGTCCCCGACATGTAGGGAGACCGGTCCCCAAACAGACCAGTAAGTCCCCCAAATTCCTCTTTTGGGTGTGTACCGGTCCCTTATATGTAGGGAGACCGGTCCCTCCTGGGATTTTTTGGCAGGTTTTGGGGACTTTTTGGGGTGCTTGTGTATGGACTTGTGATGTGTTTGGAAGGTGTTAGGGGCTATTTGAGGACTTTAATAAGTTTCTTAAGGATGGTTAATGATACAATTGATTTGATTTAATGCTTTCATTATCTTCTCGTCAAGCTATATATCAACGTGGATTAAAATTCTAATTGTTTCGACAGAGACGCAAGAGGAAGGCATTGAGGCCTCACTCAAGGGTAAAGAGAAGGTTTGAACATCGGTACTGGTGAGTGTAAGGATGTGGTATCTTTAATTGTACATTCACAATGTTATTTTTAGTTAACTCTTCATTATGACACGAGAAGTTAAATGCTTAGTTGTTGTGTAGAACATGATTGCATGAGATGAATGATATGCATGAACATGAATGCATGATGTGAATGAGATGCATGAAAGTGATGGCATGATGTGATGATATACATAGATATAAATGCATGAGTTGTGATAAAAAGCATAATATGCACGTATAAATATATTACGCATGCCTCCATGGGACGTGTGGTGATTGTTGGAAACCAGTGTAAGTCCAACGGGTGCGTGGGACATACCCCAAACTTTAGTGCGCGGGGCGTACGAACTACTACCTATAGTAGTAGCTATTTTCATGGCATGGGATGCTCAAATCTTTTGAAAAATAGATTTGGCCAGTATATGTAAAGTATCATGCATGAGATGCATTGTTGGAATGAAAGTCATAACTGCTCATCTTTATAATTTTCTGTCACAGCAAATACTTGTGTTTTGGAAGTTAAAGATATCATATTCACACTCTGTTTCCTTGTTTTTGACTTGGAAATAGGTCGCAGGTTTAGTAGTCCACTACAAGGCTGAAGGTCATTGGATGCTTGCATTTAATTATTAGGCTAAGGTGGTCCTTGGAGAATTTTGGATTGAGACTCTTCTTAGTACTGTTGGTAGACTTTTACTGTCTTTTATTTCAGAGACTCGTAATGAGATTTTGTAGTAGTTAGTTGTTTCTTTTGATACTTCTTTCTTGAGGTTTATGAGTACTCATATGCACTGTTGGGCTTGTGTTGTTGAGGTTTCACTTATTACTCCTGTTACATTTTGGAAATGATTACTTGAGGTTTTCTAGAAAAAGAAAAGGCAAAACAAAATTTCAGTTTATGTGTTTTAAAGTTTGGGATGTTACAACTTGGTATCAGAGCATAGGTTTTAGGTCCGAATTAGGGGACCATGTGATTGATGGAAAACTGTACTTGAGGTATGAGTTTGAGGTAATTGTTGAAAGTTGTGGTGTTAGTGTTTTGGGACAATTATGCTTATCTTTGACACCCATGGGACTTGACTTGAAATCCGATTGGAAGAACGCCTGATCAACGTTCTCTTCCAATGGGAAGTCTTGGAAAGTTAAGTGTAAAAGCATAGTAAAACAAAATGATAAGGTTAGGATGGCTAAGTACTGGACCATAGGATGTCAAGTCATGCATTGAGTCATTGAGGTGTGTTTGACTAATGCGTGAGTTTTTTTGGCATCTAATACTTGTTTCCACTGTGTTGTTTTCTGTGTTGTGATTTTCAGGAAAGAAATGGAGCAGAACAATCAAGGGTTGAGAAGGAGGCCAGTGTGAATGGTGGAAACCCAGGTAGTGGTGGGGGTGTTCCACCGGTAGTTGGAGAAGAGGCCCGAATGATGGCCGCTATCACTCAATTAGCAGTGGGACAACAAATGCTAATTCAATTGCAGGCCAATCAAAATGTGGAGAGAGGAATGGGTACGGGCCTCTTAGAGAGATTCAAAAGATTGTGTAGTACGGTGTTTGAGTGAGCAAATAATCCTGAGGTGGATAAAGAATGGTTGAGGGAAGTAGAATTGGTGCTAGACACGATGGGTGTTGAGGGAGATCAGAGGGTAACTTTGGCAACCTTTCTGTTTAGAGGTGAAGCTAGGAGTTGGTGGAATGCCTTTAAAAGGCAAGAGGTAACTCCGGTAATTGGAGCTGAGCCGGCTGCACCCAGGTTTATCACTTGGGATAGGTTCATTCAGGGATGTAACAATAAGTTGTATCCCGATAGCTTTCATTTTGGGCAGGAGGCAGCTTTTTCAAACTTGAAGCAAGGAGGTATGTCAGTGAGTGAGTATGAGGTGAGGTTTACTGCTTTGTCTAAGTATGCACCCTATATGGTCAGTTCAGAAGACTTGAAGTGTAGACATTTCAGATTGGGTTTGGCACCTGGAGTGGCTTCGAGGTTGTTATCATTTAGGGAAAGAGACTATTCTGATCTTGTGGACATGGCAACAAGAATGTGGAATGACATTCAAGAGTATCGTGAAAAGAGAGAGTCACACAAAAAGGCGAGATTTGATAGTAGTGGAAAATCTGGTGGAGTGAATCAAAGTACAAGGAAGACAATGGAGTAGAAGAAAGCACTTGAAGAAGTGACAAACTCCAAAGTACACTAAAATAGAGTGAATCAAGGCTATAAGCCCAATGAACAACAAAGGTTTAAGAATTACAAGAGTTACCGACTTTATACCCAAAGCTCACCTAGCTCCTATAAACCTAAAACTCCCCCAGCCCCCTTCTGCTGTCCTCTGAAAAACTACAGTATCATATACTGATATCCGACTCGCGATCAGCTCCGGAGTACTCTGGCCAAATGTAGACAAGGTCAACCACAAGATATGAAGTGAAGTGAAGAAGACACTAGATGAAGTTATCTAGTAGAAAGGAAGACAATGGAGTAGAATGAAGCACTTGAATAAGTGACAAACTCTAAAGTACACTATGAAAGAGTGAACTAAGGCTATAAGCCCAATGAACAATTCTAATGGAAAAGTTCAAGGAATTTCACTATAAAAGAATAGTTGATATATAAGGTACAAGTACCCAAGAAGATATTTTATTGAATTCTCCTAATAAACCAACAATGACAACCTCAAATCAAAATAGGATAAAGTAATAGTTTTGCTAGAATGAAACCCTATAAAGAGATTGAACAAGGAAATTCACCAAGTCAATAAACCAAGGGTAAACCACTAAGCTTAACAAAACCCTAGGTGAAATATACCTATACAATCTCTCAATGTCAAAAGGACAAGGGTAAAGCACAAGTGATGCAGCGAAAGAATAGAGAAATGGTACAAACAAAAAATGGGGAAACGATAGATCAGGACGTTTCCGTTGAATCTGAAGATTGCAGGTGTAATCCTCTTCTCGATGCCTATTGATTGGAAAGCCAATACCAGAATCAAGACTCGCTAATCTGTTGATTCTTAGAGAATACCCAGAGAAATGACTTTAAACACGATTCATTGATTCACTAAGGAATACAGAAAGGGAATGGGGGTATGAATAAGCAAAATGCCTGACTCACAGTTTTTATTCAATTCATTCAACACCCTCATTCGTACATCTACCCTCTATTTATAGGGCGACCAAGAAAACCTAAAAGGGAAAGAAACCCTAAGTACAAAACATAGGCCACCGACAAGATTAGTCCCAAAAAGGAAAATAAAGTAAACCCTAAACACATTGGGTTAATACAAAATAAGAAAAGACAAAATATTCAAGTGGGGCCAGGCACTAGCATTTCCTGCACAACGGAAGGAGTGCCGAGCTGAAGTGCCAAGATGATAGGTGAACTGAGCTACGCGGCAGATGAGCACCACAGTGAGGGAACAACACCTTTTGGAATCTGGAGTGGTCAAAAATGATCACGCTAGACCGGGAGGGTCTGGATTCAAGAACGATGCTTGGCCGAGCTCAATCGCGGTGACGTCCGAACAGTGGGTCGTTATCTCCCTCTCCCGTCATTGAAGATGTTTT
>NMUG010008236.1:0-11732 GCA_002855965.1 Monotropa hypopitys | reverse complement strand
AAGGGATGGTGATGGTGTTCGTGGTGAGGAATAATGCTAGGTTAGTTGTCCAAGGCTACTCTTAAATTGAGGGTGTAGATTTCGAAGAAACATTCGCCCCGGTAGCTAGACTTGAGTCTATTAGGCTTTTATTAGCGGTTGCATCTCATCTAGGTTTTAAATTACACCAAATGGACGTTAAAAGCGCATTTTTAAATGGTGATTTAAAAGAGGAGGTCTACGTTGAGCAACCAAAGGGCTTTATTGATCCTTACTTTCCTACACATGTGTTTAGGTTAAGGAAAGCCTTATATGGCTTGAAACAAGCTCCCCGTGCTTGGTATGAACGTCTCACCGACTATCTTCTAAATACCGGCTTTGTTCGAAGGGGAGTTGATAAAACCTTATTTTTAAAGAAAGTGGAAAAAAATTTGTTGATTGCTCAAATATACGTAGATGACATAATTTTTGGTTCTACTAGTGATAGGATTGCACATGAATTTGGTTCTCAAATGTCACATGAGTTCCAAATGAGCCTTATGGGAGAGTTGACTCATTTCTTTGGGTTCCAAATTAAGCAAATGAATGATGGAATATTCCTTACTCAATCTACTTATGCCAAGGATCTATTCAAAAAATTCGGTCTTGAGAATGCTAAATCTACTAGATCCCGTATGAGCACTAGTGATAAACTAGGAAAAGATAGTTCTGGCACTAGCATAGATCCTACGTTGTATAGGAGTATGATAGGTAGTCTCCTTTACCTTACATCTAGTCGTCCAGATATTACTTTTAGTGTTGGTGTATGTGCTCGTTTTCAGTCGGATCCTAAAGAATCACATCTTGTTGTTGTAAAACGAATCATTCGGTACATAAAAGGCACTACTTCTCTTGGCTTATGGTATCCTAGTGGTACTAATATTGACTTAGTTGCCTATTCCGATGCCGATTGGGCTGGATGTGGTGATGATCACAAAAGTACGTCGGATGGTTGCTTTTATCTTAGACATTGCTTAGTTTCTTGGCATAGTAAAAACCAAAATTGTGTCTCTTTATTTACGGCCGAGGCGGAATACATTTCTGCCGGAAGTTGTTGTACACAATTGCTTTGGCTTAAGCAAATGCTTCTTGATTATGGTTTTCTTATTACCACCATGACGATCTTTTATGACAACACTAGCGCTATTTGTATATCTAAAAATCCCGTTCAACACTCTCGCACCAAACACATTGACATACATCACCATTTTATCCGGGAGCTTGTTGAAGAAGGAATTGTCTCACTTGAGTTCATCCACACTCTTGATCAAAAATCCGATATATTCACTAAACCTCTTGACTCAAATAGGTTTGAATTCCTTAGAAAGTCTATAGGCTTGATCTCTTTTGAGGATTAGAGTGAGGGGGAGTGTTTCTCTCGTGTGTTTGTGTGTTTCTTGCATAATTCATGTTTTTGATTATCTGGCTGTTTATTGCATGTTCATGCATATATTATTTTTGTTCATGATATATTTTCATGCATATCTTTTTCTTATGCATGCCTTTTATCTTAATATGACTTGGTCGTTCACTTGTATCATGTTGTGTGTTTCAGATTTTATAGCATTTTCCTTGCAATAGATGTCTTCCATGTCGGATACGTATCGGGCACACTTCAGATTTTTCTTCTTCCTATTGTCTTTCCGAACAAAAAAGGGGAAAAATAGTTGATGAGGAGCTAACATTGATTTTGTGCAGGAGCTTGGGAAGTGCTTAGGTTATTTTTGGCTTTTATTTGCTATTATTGCATATTGTTTGGCTAATGTCATGTTTTGCAGGAAGTTTTTACTTTGCACGGCTGTTTAGATAAGATGTATCCTTGTCTTTCTCTTTCTTATGTCTAGCCCTTGCTAAACTTCTGGTTTAAATAACTTGTTGTCTCGTGCTTGCAGGTTTGCCTTTTGATCTTTCTTGTTTGCAGGTGTCTCCGCGGAAGTGTAGATCTTAGGATTGTAGCTAGTAGCTATTGTTGTCAAATTATTTTTATTTGGCTTGCCTGTTTTAGCCTTTTTATTCTTTTTGTTGTTTTTGTTTCGGAAAAGCCAAAGGGAGAGATTGTTACCGTTTTTCCGTGTTGGCTATTTTTCGGAAGGTTATTGTATCTTTTATCTTTTATTTTGGTTTGGGGTAGCATAGATAGATGCTCCACTTCTCGAGCCATAAAGATCTTGGTGCGATACTTCGTCAACAATTTAAAGGTTTTTCGGCATTTCAAGAATCGTTCTTTAACTCAGTATTCAAATTTTCTTCATAATCTTAATCCTTTGATTTGTGGTAGGGTCATGTCTAGCCTTAAAAATCCTTCCCTAATGTCTCCATATTTGATCCATTGTTGAGTCATCATTTTGTTTCATACTATGTTCTTAATTCTGTCCTGTGCGCAACCGGTAGCGCCTTATTTTCGTGCAACCAGTAGCGCTTGTCAAATGTGTTAAAGAGTTACATGTTTTGCAGGAGTTACAAAGAAATGTGTAACGAGTTACGCCCCATTGCGCAATCGGTAATGCTCTGTTGGTCGATTTCTTTATTTTTCTATCCGCAACCGGTTACACTATATTCTTGCGCTACCGGTTACGCTCTTGATTGTCTGTCTGCAGGTTTATTCGACTGAACCTTGCGGAACCGGTTACGCTTATGAGCGCTACCGGTTACGCTTTCTCGCACAGCAAAAATAAAAATCGTTTTTTAATTAATGTGTCGATTGGAGGAGCATATAGGGGTATTATGGTCCTCGTTTTTACACTCCTAATACATACTAATTACTCATATATATGGCCTAAGTATATATAGGATGCTAATCTTAATCTTAACCCTAATTACAAACAATCAAGAACTTCATTGAAGACTCTCTCTGTTTTTTCTCTCAAGTGGCTGCTGTAGCAAGTGTTGAAATCCATCAAGGTGATCTCTTAGAGTTTGTTTCCTTGATTCTACTTGCTCTATCTTTTGATCCTTGTTCTACTACAAGAGGTAATCTCTATTCTTTATTGTAGTTTGATTATATTGCAAGGATAGATTGATTTAGGATGTGTCTAGTTTTCTAGATCCTTGATCTTGATCTCTAGCTTTTGATTTTCTTGTAGCTTGTGTATCTAGGATTAATTCCTTGATTTTTTAGAGAGTTGTGTGGATCATTTAACTTTGATCTTTTGGTTCTTGTGTCTCCTAGATTCTCTAGGGTTTTGGGGTTATTGTTCTTCATTGGGTTTTCAATCAAACCTTGAGTTTTGCTTATTGAACCAATAGGTTTTAGAAGAACTAATTCCCCTTGTGAAATCTATCTAGGATTTTTCTTAGCATAATTGCTTACCCTAGTTTTTCCATCTATTGAGATTGTAGTTGTGTTGGAAGCCTTGGAGAATACTTTCTTGTTGGGTATACCTACCTTAATTCCAACATACTCATTGTGGTGATTCGTCTTGAACTTTTCCCTTAGGAAATTGTTCTTTGGGCTTAATTGGCTTGAACCATCTATTCATTGTGCATTGGAGTTTGGCACTTACCATAGTGCTTATCTCTACTCCATTGTTAGTCACTCTTCTAGACCTTGTGTCTAGTTTCATTTTGCGATTCCTATCGTTTGTTCGTTCTAGCACATACGTGCTTGGTATTGTTGGTGCCTTGTTTACATTGGCCGAAGCACTTCGGAGCCGATCGAGAGTCGAAAATCAGTTGGATACTGTGGATTAGCTGGAGTATATTAGAAGGGGCTCGGGGAGCTTTGGATAGGAGCTAGGTGGACTTAGTGGCTAAGTTCGGTAACTCTATATCCTAAACCTTTGTTATTTCTAGTGAAACCGTAGACTAGGGTAGTGATTTTTCTGCATAGGGATCAATTGATGCCTATGTAGTTTTCCACTATATATCTGTTGTTGTGCCACTGATTGACTCTCGTTCCCTTTCTCTCTCACTTTCACTTGTGTTTGTGTTTCATATATAATTTGCACCTATGATTGTTTTATTTTCTTCTTTCTTGCTTCCACTTGCGCGTATAAAACAATCATTTAAATAAGTTGTGCCATTTCATAATTAGTCTTAAGTAATCTAGTTAATAAATTTGCAAACATATTTAAAGAGAATTCATAGAAATTTTTATTGGCCAACCTATTCACCCCCTTTAGGTATTGGCCTAGCGTTGCATTGCATTTTCATAGCTAAAACACATGCACATAGATATAGATAAGTCCATCTCTAAAATTTAACATATATTTCTAACGTAACTAGTGAGTGCCTTGATTCTATCTCTGGGTTTGTTCGAAATCCGAAAACTCGTGCTCTGATACCACTGTTGTCACGACCCAACCCTAAACGGGTCATGACCGGCCAATGAGCAAGCTCGCAAAGGCCTACTAATAATGAGTTTAGGGATTTCATCACAATAATATAATGAAAGCGGAAGCATTGAACAATAACCCAGAGAGTGCATAGATATAATTACTACAATGTCTCTTGCTGATACATACTACAGAAGGCTCATAGTGGCCTTTACAAATGGAAATGAGAAATACATCAAGTATAAACAGAAGTCTAATTCTCCAAATCTATTCCTCCTCAATACCTGAAAAGAGTTTTAGAAAAATGCATAAGCATAAAGCTAGAGTGAATCAAGATATGCAAAGGTTACAAGTTTTCATGGATAAACAATATATGTTATCAAATCTCCTTTTTCTTCTTTTTCCAACATAGTAAGTGAGCAGCTTAATAGCCCAAATCCTGTATATTGAGTAGTTAAGCCTATGGCCTTCACGAAACGTCCTTCAGCTCATAGCTAACTTTTGTTTGCCTGTTTCCATTTTCATTTCTGATTTCCCGACATGATCTTATCATGCTGCTCTTTACGGTTCCAGTACCTTAAGGAGCGACCCCAAATAGATTTGAGTAGTCATGATATCACTGTGATCAACCTGATCATGATCTCTTATTACCCCTACCTCGTCGGTTTCTGATTCTGCCCCCAGCGGCGAGCTACCGTGTCACTGTTCATGTCGTTCCATCATAAATCATCTTTCCTGTTTTGCCAATCCATGGTAATAAAAGAGTACATGCCATTTTTCCTTTGTAAAGAGGCGAACGTAATACAGTAAGATGCTCACTAGCATAAATCATACATTTACAAATGTTTAGCATGTTTAAAATCGTATGAGTAACAAGGGCATATAGAGATTCACCTTTTTCTTTGATTACTTTCTTATTGGATGTTCTTTAATCACTTCAAATCTGCCAATATAATCCAAAATACATCATTTCTAAGCTTCTTACCGAGCTGCTAAGGTACTGGCCGAGCTGAGCTATCAGACCATGCCTGGCTGGACTGCCATTGGCTGATTGGCCGAGCTCCTGTCCGAAGGCCTTCTGTCCGGAGGATAGTGGCCGATTGATTTAGTACGGGAAATTGCTTATCATTAGTCTGGAGGGTAATCTGGACCGAAGGGTCCTGCTGCCGAGCAAAAAGGTTGTTGGAATACATTTTCTAAGTCTTGCCGAGCAGCTAAGCAGAGGCTGTCGGTTTTATGGGATGCCGGGCTAAGAATTTTGCCGAACTGAGGACTTGCCAAGCAGGCAGTCTGCCGAACAGCCAACAAGGCTTCTGCCGAGCTCTGACAGTGCATGGATCGTTGCTTAGGTCATTCTAGTTGGTCGAAAAGGATTATGAAGTGTTTATAAGTTTAGAGGACTAATTGTCCGAACAGTTAAACATGTAGCCGAGCTGAAAGACTTGAGTCAAAATAAGGCGGCCAGTCTCTTCTACCGAGCACAAGTGCTCCGGCAAGTGGGAGGTCGGCAATATATAAAAAGGGTGAATAGTGTACTGTGGTGGTCCGGACATGTGTGCCGAGCTGAAATGAGTTCAGCTGGAGGGTCCAAAGGGTAGTCCGGATCTGTTTGGCTAAGTGCTGAGCTATGGGCATTTCTGCCGAGCTAAAATGTTAAGGCTGAGGTACTTCGTCAAAGCCAAGGAAGGCCTGTCGAGCTGATTCTAGTGCGTCTAAGCCCTTCGGTGGACTTGCCGAGATGAAATAAAGAACATAAATGTTTACCGAAGGATTTAAGATAAACCTGAGTTGGCCTCTTGGTCCGGTAAATGGTTGCCGAGTTGAATTTTGTCCGGAGGATAAGAGTCCGGGCAGAGGAAGTCTTCTGATCTTGAATGGTTGATTTGGAGGGTTAGTGAGGTTGTTCTGATGAACCAAGACTAGTCGGACAAGAAAGTTGTAGGATTGGGGAGGTCTGCCGAACACAAGTGTCCGGAGTTTGGACTTTCTCTCACTAGAATTGAATGAACGAAGGAGTTGCTGGTGGGAATTGAATGCTCCACAAATGGTTGTTTAAATAGGGATCCGAAGGGGTTGGTGCATTGATGGCTGATTGGACCTTTCCTTAATCTAGCCGAACTACTCAGTGACTTGTCCCATCCAAGTTAGGTCTGAGCTCTGCCATGACTGCCTACAACCTGCGATGTGTTGTCCCATCCGAGTTAGGAGGCGGGTCAGTCCAGATGGGACTTGACCCTGTAGCTCGGCAGAGCCACCACACAGCTGGTGCTCGGGTCTGGGCTGAGCTGGGTCGGTCGGTTTGGTTGGTCCGGATCAGGCTGGTCTGGCCTGCCTGGTTCCGGACGGGTCATGGGTTTGGGCTTCAGCCCCTATTTGCCTTTCCTCTTAACAATTTAGATCCCAACTTTGCCTTGATGAATTATTTTACTCTAAAACAATTTTCAAAAATTCTAGAAAATATACATTAATTTAATTTAGGCCTGAAATTAGGCCGAGGCCTTACATTAACTATGGAACCCTAACATGAATTTCACCGTACCTACATCAATCACCCATAAACATCCAATTTATACACAAATCCTTTGATAAAGGTAGTTTATCCCAACAACCCATTAGATCGCACACCCCGCATAACACACACACACACACACACACACACATCCACAAGCCTTCATTTATGAAGCTCTCAAGGACATGAACTTGAGAGGAGGAGAATCACAAGAATAAGAAGGAATATAGCATCACTTACCACGGATCTAGAACAAAGAGGAGAATCCATCACAAATCCACTGTGATCCCTTCGATTCCTTGAGTTTGGCCACCAAGATCTAGTTTCTCTCTCTCAAACTCTCTCTAGGTTTACAAGGGTGAAATGGAGGCTATATGGCTCCTATACAACCCTAATACATGAATAAACACCTTAGGAATGGATTAGGTTTAGTTAAAAACGTATTAGGGAGCCAAAACCCAAGTTTACCCTTCATTTAACCGTTCATAGCGCGACACCCTCTGCCCGCTCGTCTGGATGACCAAATTCTTGGTCCGAACGAGCACAACAGTGCTCATTTTTCGATTTCGTATTTGGACTATAACTCCTTCGTCTGAACTCCGATTTAGTCCATTCAAATTGCGTTATTTCCACAATTTCATCCTCTACAACTTCCATTAAGAATATATTTTTAGTTTCGGAATATTAATGGTTCATAATGTGCCCACAAAAGAATCGATACATTACCGAAATAGGTTTCTAGCATACCAATTTCATGCCATGAACTCTCACCTTGCCCGATTACCACAAAAGAACTTCTTTCACTTACCTAACACTCCCAACTCATTCTAAACCATTTACTCATCATTCTAAACTTCAATTAACCTCGTTAACATCGAGCCACTACTCTCCCAAGCATCTACCAAGACTTCCAAACATAATCTCTCATCAAAATTCATAAACATCAAAGGCCTCATCACATCATCTCTTAACCTCAAGAGCTCTAATCCTTGATGAACACCCCAAGAAAACTCCAAGCCCTTACCCAACACCACATGCAAGATTGACATTTAGAATCATGATTCTTTTAAATAAATATACTAAAAAAGACTTAAATGGAACAGGTGTGACAACTCTCCCCCACTTAAGAAATTTCATCATCGAAATTCACAATGCAATTCTAATGCAATACCCAAATCCGACACGACACGACACGTCAAAAAGAAGAACATTTTCCTATAACTTTTGAAAACATTTTGCTCTCTTAGTAGACATCCCAAGAACTTCATGCTTCCCTAATCGATTCTCTAAGACCTCCAATTTGAAGGGACGTTAGCTAGGCGTCCTTCAAACAAGATTTCGAACTAATCGTTTGGTTCACATAAAAATTCCGGAATCTTACTACCAAAATATCACTCAATTTGTTTCGACCCTTAAACGCCTAACACATATTAAAAAGGGTATGCACATGCACCCACATATTAGTCTAGCACAATGACACAAGCCTTTCACAATCAATCATGCATGGATGAAAAAAAATCACGACTTCAATAACTCAATACATGCTTTCAACCACTACATGTCATGCATCAATGATTTTTACAATGTCTAACTCATGGCATAAATCCTTCTAAAGAAAAATTTCCATACAAATCCACATGTAATGTCAAGTATTTAAAAAAATGCATAAGGACATTACCACTAAAGTCATTCACATG
Source organism: Monotropa hypopitys (assembly GCA_002855965.1). Lineage (NCBI taxonomy): Eukaryota > Viridiplantae > Streptophyta > Magnoliopsida > Ericales > Ericaceae > Monotropa > Monotropa hypopitys. The sequence continues at coordinate 3,234 of NMUG010008236.1, read as the reverse complement.
GAAATTTTATTACGATTTATATGCACTATACAAAGTGTGATAAGTTATGCATAACTAGTGTCTTACTTAACGACTAATATGTATCACTAATTCATATTCACGTCATATCCAACCATATAAATGGTCATCAAAATCATCACCATGACATAGCCCCATGCACACAATTCGCATGTAACAATCATATTTCACTTGCATAAAGCAGAAAGTCTGAGGTCGAACCAAAGGGAAATGGCAGAGTTAAAGGATTTGCTTGGAAGAGAGGTTTGGTTTTGCAAATGAGGCGGAAGAACGTTACCCTTGGTTTTGTTTTGTTTTAAACCTAAGAAACTAGAACATAAGACAAAGGGAGAAAACCAAGTTAACTAAGTGGAATGGTCAAGAAGGTTCTAACACCTAATCTAGGTTATGCTAGACTTCTCCAATCTCTATGACATGTTGGCTTTTAGAAACTTCACATCCTCTCTCAGTCCATAGGAGAAAGTGAGGACCCGATAAAGAATGTCCGGCTGCCGTCCTCATTGATCGGTACCGTGATGAGTTCTTCAACTGCCTTTTCGGCTGCCGGTGCGCCTACATCTTCAAGAACTGGGGTGTCTGGGACCTCGACCCATTGAACTTGCTTCATCTTCTTGTTTTCCCGGACAGCCGAGATGTAGCACTGTTTTGATGCTGCCTGGTCGCCATGAATATCCTCCTGTCGTCCATAGATCCCAATAAACCGGACGACTTGATGGTAGGTTGAGGCGATCGCTTGCATGGAGTGAATCCAGGTCCGGCCCAGGATGGCGTTGTATGGACTAGGAACGTCGACAACGATGAACTCCATGTCAACTGTCTTTGATCCTGCCCGGACCGGGAGAATGATCTTGCCGAGGGGCCAGACAGGGCCCCCGTTAAATCCGACCAAGGGGACGTCGGCTGGCTGCAATGCATCAGAGGAAAGCTTAAGTGCTTGAAACATAGAAAAATACATTACCTTTGCTGAGCTTCCTTGGTCGATAAGGATGCGCCGGACGTTGGCTGGTCCAACGCGCAGGGTGACGACCAAGGCGTCATTGTGAGGAAGCTGAACTCTGTCAAAATCCTTCTCTGTGAAAGTTATGGACCATCCCGATCGATCGGACGGCTGCTTCCGCTTGAGGCCGGAACCGACCGTGAGCACTTGCTTAGGGGCAGAGGCCTGGTCGATTTCTGTCCGGACACGGGCAGCAGCCTCTTTGTCGAGCGGTCCGTGGATGACGTTGATTGTCGGGACTTCCTCCTCCGGTTGAACGGGACCTCCGGACCTCTGGGCAAGTTCATGTGTCCCCTACTGATCAACCCATCGGGCTAAGTGTCCCTGCTGCACCAGGAGCTCTAAGGACGACTTGAAGGGTTTGCACCCGGTCGTGAAATGTCCTTGCTTCTTATGATAGGTGCAGTGGATCCACTTATCTTTCATTTTGCCGGTCGTTTCGAGCTTGTGGTCCGGCCACGCGAAGAAGGGCTGATTCTCGATGTGTTTCAGCACAACATAAATAGGTTCGGTGAATACCGTCATTTCCGCGGTGAGCTCGTGGAGCTTGGGGGCCTTCGGGCCACCTTATCTTCCTGTCTTGACAATATTCACCTGCCTTTGGCCTCCTGTCGACTGTGGAGCCAAAGGCTGCTGATTTGGTCGCTGGGTTGCGTGCTCGGCTAGGAGATCTTCCACTGACAGACTTTTTTAACCCGGAGCATGAGGTCATCCATGTCCTCCGAGGGGTGGAGTGTGAGGTCGGTGAAGATCCGACTGTTGCTATCTAGACTATTTGTGAAAGAAGAGGCAGCCACTGTCTGATCGCAACCCTGGATATCGTTAAAGAGCTCCCAGTACCTCTCGGAGTACTAACGGAGGCTTTCGTCCGGACGCTTCCTAAGGCTGATGAGAGCGTCGATCTGCTTGGTTTACCGACTGCTGGTTACGAACCTGGCCATGAAGGCTCGCTCAAGATCCCGGTAGCATGAGATGCTACGTGAAGGGAACTTGTTGAACCAGAGCGAGCCCAAAGTGTCAAGGCTGGTGGGGAACACCTTGCACATAACCGAGTCATCGGTAGTGTAGAGAGAGATGGTCTGGCAGGAATGAATGAGATGAGTGTAGGCATCCGTCTTGGGGTCGTACCTTGTGAACTTGGGCATGTTAAAGCTTGCCGGAAGAATCGCCAGTTCAATCTCCGTAATGAAGGGAGATAGGCTGAGCTGCCGGAGCCTGGCGTCGACGGACGTCTTTTGTTGAACGGCTCTCTTCTCAGGGCCAGCGGCCGTCTGTCTCCGGTGATAGTTCAGATGGTCCCTGAGGTCTCCGACTGGAGGAGGAGACTCATGATTCCTGGGGTGCCTTCTCTAATGGCCGGAGAAGTCACCTGCTCTGTAATGTCTACTGGAGCGCTGATTGTCTTTCGCCGGCGGTGCCCGTGGCTTGCTTCTGAGGCTTTCATGGGCTGGGTGTCTGGCAACGCGGCTCTGACGGGGGCCAAATTTCCATCTGTGAGGGGGAGAGTCTCGCGAGATCTTCCGGAGCGAGAACTGGAAACAGCACTGACGGAGGGTCGATACCTGGGGGATCGGCGACGATGGCCTCCCGACTGGTGCTTCGGGACAGGGGATCGGCGGATCGCCTTTCCCTTATCCGCGCGGCCGTGATCGTTCAGCCTTTCCGATCGCTCAAGATCCGACCTCCTGATAGTATGCTCTGAGTCGGCCTGCAGAGCTTCAGAGGGAACAGGAGGGCACAAGAGTGAACCACCGGCGAGCCTCGCCAGCTGATCCTTGAGGTAGGCTATTTCCAAATCCTTCTAACGGAGCTGTTCGTCAGGCTGCTAAGAGGTAGACCCTAACAGAGCCGTGGGAGGGTCTGCAGCGACAACGGTTGTCGGAGGAAGGGCAGGAGGTAATCGGCGATGGTGGTGATCGCGAGAATCGTCGACGGCCATGGTGGGAGGAAGAAACGCTGTAGAGAGGGGTAGACTGTCGGTCACCTGAGTCTAGGAGCGAGGATCCCCAGCGGAGTCACCAATTGTGGTGACTGAGAGTCTGGATGGTTCCTTGGATCCTTCGGGTCCTGGCCGGATCGCTGGAGTGGATGCTTCGGTCGGACGAGCGGTCACCTATAAGAGAAAATGGGATCATCTGCTTGGCTCCTGCAACACAAAGGTCAGTGCCCACCGGTCGGCAGCGACCGAGAGGGGCCTTCGATGGCTAAGTCAGCGACGA
>NMUG010008235.1:0-11735 GCA_002855965.1 Monotropa hypopitys | reverse complement strand
TAAGTTCGTTCTTGGACTTGAATTCAATTTCAGAATTCGCAAAGTTCCATCAAGTGGTATCAGAGCCACTTACGTTAAAATCATTTAGGAATCTGAAGGAAATTTTAATTGATTTTATAGAACCATTTACATTTTTGGTTCTCTGGGTTTCATTTGGATTCAGAACCATCGTGCATTATCAATTCGCGAATTGTGCATAATTCGGTTATGGATTTGGATGGTTACCTCGTCGTCCATTGTTGATCGTCATACCAACAATGATTTTGTTATTTTTTGGGTTGCAACTGAATCGATTAGTGCATGTACGATTTTTGAACCAATTTGCATTTTTTCTTTTCTGAGTTTTCAAAACAAAATAGTAGATTTTAAATTTTGGTTGAAATCATTTTTGCTTTGCAATTTTTGTGAAATCTCATTCATATAGTGTATGGAGATGGTTTTTTAAATTGTTTTCATTAATCAATGGGTTGTGATTGATTGTTCATAAAGATTCAGTTGATTTCGATTGAAAATGATGTTTGAGGAAGACGATGAAAGCAGTTACCATTTTCAATTTTTTGAATTGTTGCATGCATAACCGGTAACGCCTCAAGTCGCGTAACCAGTAACACAATATTTTAACGTTTGATACCTGCTACATTCCAAAAATCCTGCAAAGGGTGCAACCGGTTACCCATTCAGTGGCATAAATGGTAACACAACAATTTAAGGAATTGCAACTGCTACTGTAACCGACTACGCCATAATTCCTACAAACTTTTAAAAATACCGAGGCTTGGGCTACCGATAATGCAACTAATCACGTTACCGGTAACGATGGGTTATGGCTGAAAATTTTGTTTTGTTTGAAGGTAATTGGGTTTATTATTCTTCAATTTTAAGGGGAAATATAAAAGTATTCGTCCTGTCACACATCGAAAATTTTAATTAATTTCCATGTATTTTCTTTTGACTTCCCCATTCTATTTGAATGGATTCTTTTGGAACGTAATCAAAATTTGGTAAGATGGGCCTTCCCAGGACCCACATTTTAGGATTTAAAATGTTTAGGAGGTCCTGGAATGGATTCACGAATGTTGGTCTATGTTTAGATGATTGTCATTCTATTTGAAAATCACACGATCTTGTTCAAAGCAAGAATTTCATTTTTATTTCCCATTTTGTAGTCCATATATCGAAATAGGGAGCCTCCCATTCCTATTACATTTCGATATGGCCAATGTTCTGTTAGACAAATAAATTGTTGCATTTCGATATGGGGTCCCCCTTGTCTCTCTCATTTCGATATGCATGTTCCTCTGCCCATTCTTCCTTCTTGGGATTTCGATATACACTAGGTGTATATTGAAATACAGTTGACTATCCTTTCTATCGAAATAGCCTTATTTCGATATGCACCTTAGTGCATATCGATATGCAAAAGTTTCTAATCGCTTTTCCTTCGTGGGTATTTTGATATACCTATGAAGGGTATATCGAATTACACAACCCTATGATGCTTTTCCCTTCAGCCTCATTTCGATATGAGGAATGGCAATCGAAATAGAGTATTTTGATATACCACATTGGGTATATAGAAATGTAAATCCCTTTGGTCGAACTACTTTAGAGAGTATTTTGATATACCCATTGGGTATATCGATATGCAATTCCTTCTGGGCAAATTTTGGTCTGTTGCATATCGATATGCAGCTTATGTTCAGTAAGGGTAATTCGGGAATGATTTTTGGGCAAGTATATATATACCTCTCTCTCATCTCTCATGCCAAATACACACTACATACATTAACGTAGCTGCACCTCTCTTCCCTCTCGACAATCTCCCCCCTCTCTCCCACATCTCTCCCAAATCTCTCCCTCTTTGAAGGTTGTTGGAGCTCAAGTCCTTCACAAAGGACCTTATCCGGGCTCCCCTCTACGCAGTGGTGGTCTTGAATCTACCATTGGTGAAGAACTTGCATCGAGAGTTGGTTCAATCTCAACTTAAGATAGAGTTGTGTAAACATTTGTATATATATACCTTAGTTTCTATCCTCTCTCTTTGATTGAGCAAAATACGTGGATTTAAGCATGTATAGGTGTTACCTAGGGTTTTACCTAGGTTGTGTTGAGCCTAGGGTACCTCTAATTGCTCCAATGGTCTTCCTAGGGTACAAATTTGACTTCCTCGTGCTTTATTGGTAAAAGTCCCAAATTTGCCAAAACCATAGTTTTGGAAATTTGAAGAAAATTGAAATAAATGATTGTTTGACAAAATTGGGGACTTTAAATTTGTATTGGTAGCATAAGAAGTATTGAAAAAGATTTAATTTGGCCTTTGGTCCAAAAAGTGAAATTTGGAAAACGATGATTTCTTGAATCACTTAAATTAGAAAGTATGGATATTGATCCTTGGGTGGGCTATATATTTTTGGGATTTTTATCCCCGAGATTTTGATCCGTGAATGCTATGCATTTATGACATTACGCAATAGAGGTTTGACTAGACCCTCCGTAGAGTTGGGTAATACGAGGAATTATACGGCTAGATAATTGACGAGCTACTAGCGTGGAACAAATAGTCTAAACTCATATTTATATCACTGAAACCTTATTTAAATAAGGTAATTGGAAATGTTTTATAAACCCTTATTTTGATAAGGAGGTCATTTATTTTGACACTTGGCTATTAGAATTGGAAATGGGAACAATGTCACTCATTTTGGAAATCTCACATATAACTTATTGGATCCTTATGCATGCAACTCACATTTTATTTCTATACACTTGCACATGCACACAACTAGTATATACATCTCTTGTTCATAGCTCTCTACTAGGCTTTGCCTAATCATCTAGTTTTTAGGTAAGGATCTGATGGCTTAGCTTGGAGTGGCATCTTTGCATCCTTTGAAGGTTTTGATGACACTAGCTCTTGTAGGAGCTATATTTCATTTACTTACTTCTGCACTTCATTTTCTTTGGAAAGGTTAACACCGGTGTCTGTAATAATTGTACTTCATACTTTTATTTCTGCTTGTGTGTGTGTGCTTCTCATATTTGCATGATTTGGAATGGTGTGGGAATGGTAGTAGTTCTTTATTATTTATCACCTTTCTCAATACCATCATAAAAAATGGTTTAAATTTTTGGATATCAGAGCTTATGATTCGAAAACTTAGGGACATTCAGTAGACACATAGTCTCATATGGGTGCATTACATGTTTTTGCATTGTGTGTTATATGATCATGTTTGTGTGCTTGCATGATAAAGAGTTTTAAGACTAATAAATTTTATGAATGCCTAATCTTAGAGTCCTTTCCTTCTTATTGGCTGTCGGGGTTATTTGGCCCTTTGTCGATTATTCTTGGGTTATCCTTTAGAACCCTTGTCAATTGGTGTTTATCATGGGCATTCATAGACGTCTAAACCCTCGTTAAGGAGTTATCCTTCATGGCAAAACCTTGTTGACTAAGTGTTCCTCATTTGGCAAAATTTTCGTCTATCTTGTAAGACAATGTCAAAACGTCGAGCCAAATATCCTTCTTGTTTACACCCTTAGAATTGGGTTTTTCCATTGTTTCTTCAAACATTGGATTGGCTCATGGTTGTGTTTTCCTTACTCCATCCCTTGGTAGTGAGAAGTGGATAGTACGAATGCTGGATGATCTGACGTCCTTCCTTGTTCCCTCTGGTTGAGGGGATAACTAGTTATGTGACCTCGCGAGTGAAATTAAAATATCCCTTGCAGGTTTGACGAGTTCCTTGCTTAAAACTCCTTGTAGATTAGTGTCACCCCTTGTGATGTCCAAATTCCTCCTTGGTATCATTGTTGGTGAAGCACAATTTGATTGTCTCCTTGGGTTGAGACTTAACCCTTATCCTATTCATTTAGGATGTGGATCGTTCGATGGTCTTGTGGAGATCGTGGCCTCTTGGGTTTAACTTCTATCTCCTTGGTATGTTCCATTTTGTGTTAGGTCATTGGGCTTGGATCGATTCCCCTTGTAGAGTTGAAAGTTGTCACCGACTTAGGGTCAGGCGGTAGTGAATGTCTGGGGATGGGTTGCAAATTCTTAGTTTGAAAGAAGAGTTGGTATGGTAAGGCCATGTCGTGGCTGAGATTTAGGGATATGAGATGTTTAGGTTGGTATATCTCTCTCGTGATCCTATATCAAGTTAATTGGTATGTGGAGGTGTGATTGATGATAGTGGTACCCTACCCTTATTTGGGAGCTAAAGTTGTCTTTAGATGATAGTTTGGAGTCGTTTGAGGTTTCTTTAGCAAGCCCCTATGGCTTGTTCTCTTCTCAACCTATGTGGGATTAAGGAATCATGTGAGGACGATAACAGATGTAGTGTTTAGTGATGTTGGATATTTCTTGGTTGAGTGAGTCCATGAGAGGAGTTTAAGTGTTTCTATTGTGGTTTGAGTTGTATCTTGAGAATGAGAGAGAATCGAGTTAGTAACTTGAAGTGACTAGAGTTAGCATGGGGAAAGTATAAGTGATTGTGTAATGTCGTTGTGAATTGAATCTTGTTGGATAATTTCGGGCTTAGACTTGTGTCTAACCCCCCTTAGTGCCTTGGTTGATAATGTGTCTTATTGGCAAGTGTGACCATGTGGACTATAGAGGTGGGACTTAGTTTCCCATTTTCCCTTGGATTGTGGTGCTTAGGTCATCATGGGTGTTTAGGTGACCCTTGGTAACTGAATGTGAGGAGATGAGTTAAAGCTTTGAGGATGGGTGATGGGAAAATTTGTTGACCTTTTTGGATCGAATTTATGACCATTCCTATGTGGCGATGGCTTGAGGTTTCGACAAAGGTGAGGTTGATGTCATTATTGACTTAAAGATTTGGATGCTAGTGGTAAATTGGAGTGGTCAATCCTGAGTATGGATTCCGTTTGTTTTTTTCCTGTTTTGGGTAAGAGAGGTTTAGCCGAGTTAGCCATTGAGAGCGAGTATTTGGTTCAGAGATGTTGATGTATTGGCATTTTGGTGTGCACGAGAGTCTCCTAGGAGATTGTTTGAAGAAGAGGTATAGTGTAAGTCTTGAGTTTGTAACTACACCTTAGCTTTGGCATGCGACTGCGAGAGTGTGCTCCTCGGCATAGTTGGTATATCCTCCCCTATTCTCGATAGATTCGACCATGTGATGCCCTTGGTTGCGTACTCCTCCTAGTATGCTTATCTGGTCCTATTCGTAGGCATTTTGAATTGGTAAATGGAAACCATTTTTGATTTATCCCCATCTCATCCATTTTAATAAGCTCACGTGAAGGAAGGAAACTTTCTATATAGCTTCTCTTGTGATGTCTATAATGTTTGTTCGTGCCTTATCATGCTCGGTGTTAGGATACCTACTTCTTTGGCGATCGGTGAGCGGATTACTCCTTGATGTGTTTCTCATATTCTAGATCTTCTCGTATCTCATTAATGTTGGTTGGCAACAACAGAGAAGCCCATTGCTCTGAGAGATTACTGTCCTATTCCTACCTAGATTCTTATGTCACTCTCGCTATTCATCGTGCCCTTCGGAATGATTCTTAGGAACACCAAAATTTGTGGTGCCCAGTTGAGCTGTAAGGCATTCTCTATCTTGTGTGATGTGATCTACCTACCACTTCTTGTGTATCTGCCCCTCGAAGTTGCAGAACCACCCGTTATACGCCTGACTCTCTTCTAGCGAGTGTTGACATGGAGGAGTTACCCATTGTCATCCTTCCTTGTAGTGGAAGAAGATGGTAGAATCATGTGGACTTCCCCATCTTCCAACCGTGCTCTTATTTCTCTTTGACGTGTTGTTTCCTTGTGGACATTCTTTCTCGCGATATCGTTCTGCGACTTGGATTTGTGGTTCTCTTTCTCTTATGGTCTTAAACCCCTTGGGTGTTTGAACATCTCTGACTTAGGGAGAATGCCCCTTCTTGATATTGTGTTTTTGGAAAGTAGATGGTATTGTTGGTCTGTGGGCTGGTGAGTATTGGTGTTGTGGAGTGAGTGGTGAGGTGGAGTGTTGTTCGTCTTGTGCATTTGTGTTGAGAGTTTTGGGTAGAATGTGTGTATTCTTGAGTCGATTGCACTGACTTAGATCTATAGTGTGGTTTGGCATGACTTGGTGTGCGTCGTCCATGTGATGTAGTATAGGAAGGACTAGGAAGGATTTATTTGAGAAGGTGACTGGCCAGCACATCTCAAAACAAATTTCCATGAGTCATTCCGATATCGCACTAGGTATGTGTACGGGTTTAGTTGTATGCGAGTATTTCTTCCATTCTGGTGTATGTTGGTTGAAGGGTGTTTAGTGTGAAATTGGTCTTAGAGTTCCATACTCAGTCATGTGGATTGCCTTGGAGTTTATGGAGTAGTGTGAGACTCCAGTGGAGATTGTGGATTAGTGTCAGTTGTTCGATCAAGTAGTTGACCTTAAATGTATCTATCTTATGATTTTCATCCTTGGTAATGAACTGATTTTGAGTTCCATGTCTGTTTCAAGATTAGTGATAGTGGTTCTATCATTCCTTCCATATTGTATCGGCATGTCTAGACTGTATCGGTGTGTCCACCAATTTCATTTTCTAGTTCTGAGATCTCTCTCTAGTGTAGAGTTAGTCTCGAGGTTTAGGTGATTGTGTGTATTGTCTATGAGTAGTCGTAATCATATAATATTATGGTAAAAATTTTAGAGTTGTCATTGCCAGTTAGGACAAGTGATTGATCGTCGTGGGATTGACCACACAATTCATTCCTATCGAGTCGTTTCTTTAGCAGGAACTGGTTCCCAATTTCATGTCAACTCCAAGTATGATGCTACGACTTTCCTATTTGTATCATATGAGTATGCCTCGTTGGTTCTGAATGATCAACTTTTGAAGACATTGAAGAAAGATCATTTGAGTGCGCTACCCCTTCTCGTGTATTCTTTTGACAATGTCATTGTCATTTCCGTTCTCTGTTGAAGAATCCCGTTGCGTGGAGTGATCTAATGTCCTGAAATGTAGTAGAATCATGGTATTTTGCCCTTCTCTCAGTAAATTCTTAATCCAATGCTTGAATCTCCTATTAGCTCTGAACGCTATTCTGTCAGATCTTGTTTAGTTGGGATACCTCGTTTTGATTGTGGGTTGAAGTAGAATGAGTTGGTTGCTTCTCCTTCCTTGTTTACATTGAGATTGTAAAGATTCTTTCAACCTACGAAATGGGGTGAGGGCAAGGAAAGTTTGGGAGAGTGTTGAGCTTTAGGCTTCAACCTTGTATCTACCTCATAGACTCGTATTCGGCCTCATAAACGCTTTCAAAACTGTCAAATTTTGTCTAGACTCTGCCAATATCGCAAGAATGGAAGACTTTGTCCTCGCCATTGGTCCTCGTCTTTGCAAATGTCGAGGAATAATCTATTAACATCCTGAATTTGAGAGAAATATTTGGAACTATTCGGTTCATAGATGATTCTTGTTGTTGTTGTTGTGTCCTTGGTGGTTGGTCATGAAATTTCGAGAACGAAAGTTTTGTAAAGAGAGTAGTTTGTCACACTCAGGAAATTCTAATTAATTTCCATGTATTTTTTTTACTTTCCAATTCTATCTAATGGAATTCTTTTGGAAAGTAATCAAAAGTTGGTAAGATGGGCCTTCTCGGGACCCACATTTTAGGATTTAAAATGTTTAGGAGGTCCTAGAATGGATTCACGAATGTTGGTCTATGTTCGGATGATTGCCATTCTATTTGGCAATCACGTGATCTTATTCAAAGCAAGAATTTCAATTTTATTTCCAATTTTCTAGTCCATATATCGAAATAGAGAGCCCCCCGTTCCTATTCCATTTCGATATGGCCAATGTTCTGTTGGACAAATGCCCTGTTGCATTTCAATATGGCCCCCTTGTCTCTCTCATTTCGATATGCATGTTCCTCTGCCCATTCTACCTTCTTGGGATTTCGATATACACTAGGTGTATATTGAAATGCAGTTGGCTAGCCTTTCTATCGAAATAGCCTTATTTCGATATGCACCTTAGTGCATATCGATATGCGAAAGTTTCTGATCGCTTTTCCTTCGTGAGTATTTTGATATACCCATGAAGGTTATATCAAAATACACAGCCCTCTGATCCCTTTTCCTTCAGACTCATTTCGATACGAGGAATGGCAATCGAAATAGAGTATTTCGATATTCCACATTGGGTATATCGAAATGTAAATCCCTATGGTCAAACTCCTTCAGAGTATTTTGATATACCCAATGTGTATATCGATATGCAATTCCTTCTGGGAAAATTTTGGTCTGTTGCATATCGATATGCAACTTATGCATATTGATATGCACCTCAGTAAGGGTAATTTAGGAATGGTTTTTGGGCAAGTATATATATACCTCTCTCTCATCTCTCACGCCAAATACACACTAAAGACATTAACCTAGCCACACCTCTCTTCCCCCTCTCCCTCTCGAGAGTCTCCCCTCTCTCTCCCACTTCTCTCCCAAATCTCTCCCTCTTTGAAGGTTTTTGGAGCTCAAGTCCTTCACAAAGGACCTTCTCCGATCTCCCCTCTATGCAGTGGTGGCCTTGAATCTACAATTGGTGAAGAACTCTCATCTAGAGTTGGTTCAATCTCAACCTAAGGTAGAGTTTTGTAAACATTTGTATATATATATCTTAGTTTCTCTCCTCTCGCTCTTTGATTGAGCAAAATCCGTGGGTTTAAGCATGTATAGGTGTTACCTAGGGTTTTACCTAGGTTGTGTTGAGCCTAGGGTACCTCTAATTGCTCCAATGGTCTTCCTAGGGTACAAATTTGACTTCCCCATGCTTTATTGGTAAAAGTCCTAAATTTGCAGTTTTGGAAATTTTGGAAAAATTGAAATAAATTGTTGTTTGACAAAATTGGGGACTTTAAATTTGTATTGGTACCATAGAAAGTATTGAAAAAGATTTAATTTGGCCTTTGGCCCAAAAAGTGGAATTTGGAAAACGATGATTTCTTGAATCACTTAAATTAGAAAGTATGGATATTGATCCTCGGGTTGACTATATATTTTTGGGATTTTGATCCCCGAGATTTTGATCCCTGAATGTTATGCATTCACGACATTGCGCAATAGGGGTTTGACTGGACCCTCTCGTAGAGTCGGGTAATACGAGAAATTATACAGTTAGATAGTTGACGAGCTACTAGCGCGGAACAAATAGCCTAAACTCATGTTTATATAATTGAAACCTTATTTAGATAAGGTAATCGGAAATGTTTTAAGAATCCTTATTTTGATAAGGAGGTCATTTGTTTTGACACTTGGCTATTGGAATTGGAAATGGAAACAATGTCACTCGTTTTGGAAATCTCACATATAACTTATTGGATCCTTATACATGCAACTCGCATTTTATTTCTATACACATGCACGTGCACACAACTAGTATATACATCTTTTGTTTATATCTCTCGACTAGGTTTTGCCTAATCTTCTACTTTTTAGGTAAGGATCTGGTGGCTTAGCTTGGAGTGGCATCTTTACATCCTTTGAAGGTTTTGATGACACTAGCTCTTGTAGGAGCTTTATTTCATTTACTTACTTCCGCACTTTATTTTCTTTGGAAAGGTTAACACACGGGTCTATAATAACTATACTTCATACTTTTATTTCTGCTTGTGTGTGTGTGCTTCTCATATTTGTATGATTTGGAATGATGTGGGAATGGTAGTAGTTTTTTTATTATTTATCACCTTGCTCAATACCATCATAAAAAATAGTTTAAATTTTGGGGGTGTTACACGCCCTTTTTCCAGCCGCATTATTTGGCCTATTTTGGTTTAGGGTCAATTTTGTTTATAAAATTCATAACAATATAAGGTTGCTTAATTTGAGCATGTCTAATAATTCATATTGATTTAAAAGAACAACAAGTTACCAAAGTAGCTTATCTTCTAATGGTATTCATATTGAATTATTGAGATGCGTGGTTGTAATTTTATGGGAATTTTAGCTGGCCCAAAGGAAGGTTAATATCGCCCAATAAAATTTACAATCACTTGCAGAATAAACATGTAATGGTTGTTAAGTGTTTATAGTGAGTATTAAGTCGGTCCAATGGAAGGCTTAACACTTGACTGAATTTTATCATTAATATTTGATTTCTGCAACAAGAAAACTACTTACAAACAGACTCTCTATCAAAAGACTAGACTCTGTGTTGTGCTTGTTTTCTTGAGATGGAACAATTGTTGTGAATTTTTGTTATTTAAAGTCTTAAGTTTTGTGAGCATGAATTTGGTTTATGTATATTATCTATGTAGTTACCAATGTCAATGCTGCTTCGATAAATGCCAATATAAATAGTATTCCAGTACTTAATGATATAAATTTCAAAGCTTGAAAAGCTAAGGTATTAATTACTATGGGATGCATGGATCTGGACTTAGCGATTAAGGAGCCATATTCTGTTGAGCTTACGGACACTAGTACTCCAATTGAAAAAAGGGAAATGGCTCAGTGGGATTGCTCAAACCACATAAGTCTGATGATCATGAAGAATGCAGTTCTTGAAATATTTATGGGCACTATGTCTGATGAGACGAATGCCAAAAGGTTCCTTGAAGAGTTTGAACAATATTTTGTTAAAAGCGATAAGGCAGAAATAAGTAAAACTTTACATAATCTTGTTACCATGAGGTATAAAGAAAATGGGAAAGGAAGTACATACTTGAGATATCTAATCTGGTTTCAAAACTAAAGACACTTAATTTGGTCCTTTCAGATCAACTACTAGTGTATTTGGTTTTGATCTCTCTTCCACAACAATTCAGTCAATTTAAGGTGAACTACAATTGTCAGAAGGAAACTTAGACATTGAATGAGCTCATTTCTCATCTTATGCAAGAGGAAGAGAGAATGAGACAACAGAAGACTCGAAGTGCTCATTTGGCATTATCTTCTAAAGGTAGTAAGAAAAGAAAAGGTAAAACGATTGCATATTCAGTCTCTCAGGAAAAAACATAAGGGCTAGAATGATGGCATTAAGTGCTTTTTCTGCAAGGAAGCTTCTCATATCAAGAAGGATTGCCCTAAGTATCATGCTTGACGTGTAAAGAGGGGTATGCCTTTAACCTTTGTTTGTTTTGAGGTTAATTTGATTTTTGTGCCAAGATATACTTGGTGGTTGAATTCTGCTGCTACCACTCACATAAGTATATCTATGTAGGATTGCTAGAATTTCCGAAAACCAAGTGATGATGAAAGACTCATCTATACAGGGGATGGCAATTCGGCAGAGGTCAAAGCAATAGGGACTTTCAAACTATTATTCAAGGCTGATTGTTATTTAGTTTTAAATGAGACATTTGTGGTAACGTCATTTAGACGGAATTTGGTTTCGGTTTCTGTTTTGGACAAAAAAGGTTATTTTTGTTCATTTGGTAACAGACAATGTCACAATTATTTTAATTGTGAATTACTTGGAACTAGTTCTGTATCTGATTTTGATAGTCTATATTTGCTAGATACAGTTATCTCATACAATGAAAATCTGCATGTAAATTCACGGGGCACTAAACACAAATTTACAAATGAGAATTCACTATCATTATGGCACAAGTGATTGGGCCATATTTCTAAACAAAGATTTAGAAGGCTTGTGTCAGATGGAATTCTCGAATCACTTGACACTATAAATTATAAAATATGTGTTGGGTGCATTAAAGGTGAAATCGTAGCGGAAGTCTAAACTAACCTAGAGGGGGGGTGAATAGGTAG
>NMUG010008234.1:0-11735 GCA_002855965.1 Monotropa hypopitys | reverse complement strand
CGAAGCAAATCGAAATCGACACACTTTATAAAAGAAAAGTTGAGCAACGGTTTAATTTGCATGCCTTTTGTGAGATCTGAAGACCAGTTAGCTAATGTATTTACTAAGAGTCTGAGTAGCAAAAGTTTTCACCCCATTGTGTTCAAGTTGGGTTTAAGAGATATCTTTGCACCAACTTGAGGGGGAGTGTTAGATTATAGGGGTTCATTTACTTTGTATTTGTATTAAGGGTAGTTTAGTCCTTTTCCTCTTTATCCTTGTATACTTAAGTTTGTATACGTGTTGTGAATATACAGAAAAAAAACGTTTTCCCCGAAGCTCTCTTTAACACATTCTTTTCCATAAATAATTCTTAGATTATCCCCAATTGGATAAATCCTTATTAATCCTTAAGTAAATCTTTAATTAAATAAATTCTTTATAATTAATCATTCATTCACATAATCCATGATAATCATTTTTTAAAATATTTTCTGTAATTCCCATAAATGATATTCTCAATTTAATCCTCAATAATTTCAATAAATCAAACCTTAATTTTTTTTGCAAAAATACACCTCCGAACACTTGGTTACCGATAATATGTTAAGTCTGGTTATCGATAACCAGAACATTCATTTTTTTAAATACGATAGACATGTTACCGATAACCTAGTTTGGACAGGTTACCGATAACCAGCTCAATGAGATTGCCGGTAACCGGAGCTCTTCTTCTTCTTAAAAAATGAAGAGGTTACCGATAACCGGTCACGGGTTACCGGTAACCAGGGTCTCTGACCCAGCTTTCCCGACTGAATTTTCACCAGTGATCTTCTAGGTTTTAATTCGAGAGATTTCCTTTTGAATTTTCTGCTATACCCATATTTAATCGTTTCTAAAAATCCTTCCACGTCATCCAAATTTTGAAATACATTAAAATTATAAATTGGAGATTACCTCTCCTCATATCACCATCGTTGCTACCCCCCGAACCACCGCAACAGTTCCACCTCCTCCCGATGCCGTAGCTCCCCGCACCTCTTCATGGTCGACGTCGTTGCTACCACTGCAGTCCGTCGTCTGCCCGATATCTTCCTTGTCTCGAACCCGTTTCCCTCTTCTCTCCTTTGCCTCGTAATTCTCTGACTCCCTCTCTCTCTCTGTTTTAGTTAATGTATTGATTGATTTCAATCCGTTTGTGTTATCCTCATCCTGTTTTGTTTTACTGGATTAAGGGGTATCAGCCACGTATTACAGATTGCAAGATTCAAGGTTCAATTACGATTCTTTCCCTTACTCTTGCAATTAGAGCTTCAAATTATATTAATGGCATTTGTAACCCTTCTTCCTTAATTCATTTCTAATTCATTCCTTCTAAAATTTTAAATTAAGCCTCCAAGTTTTGACAATTTCAATTAATCTAAAATTCTTAGATTTAAACATCAATTATTCTCTTGCTAACCAAAATTAATTACCATAATTTAGGGTTTGAATGTTCAGGTCTCATAGTTTGCTTGGAGTATTTAGCTATGTTCAGTTGGAGCTGGCAGTGATGGTGGCAAGTGATGGTGGCAAGTGATGGTGGTAAGTCATTTCTAGTCCTCATGCGTTTTAGTTGTTTATTGTTATTGTGGGTTCCTGGACCTTTAACCCGATTTGCTCACCCAAGTCCGAATGTGTACAATCGCTAGTAGACTCCTGCAACCACAAAAAATGGTTAGAACTGCCTGGCACCGTTCGCCGTAATGGCACTCCGATGCCTAAGTCAGATGAGTGTATATGAGAGACTAAATTAAAAGCGTAATAGCTCTGTAAAACCAGAAGAGTCGGGAGCTTACCCAGTCTCACAACATTCGTATTTATAGGATTCCCGTAGCGCCCAATCCTGCGTCATTATCGGTAACCGTCCTGGATAATCTGGTGCAATATCCGGGAGCGTCCAAGCTTTCCATACGGAGCAAGACTGGATCATGCATGATCCGGTAGCAACCTGTTCAGAGGATGTCTTGCTCCGGTACTCTGTATCCTGTCCATAGGGTCTTGGTCCGGAGACCAGTACTGTCGTACCATAATAGATCCGTCCGGGCCGTAGCCCCTTGCCTTGGTCGGCCCAATGGTCCAGTGTAGGGTAACCTATCGGGTTACCGTAGCACTACCCTGTCGTATGGCCCAAATGGTATACTGGGTCGGTAGCCTACCAGTTGGTCCAACCAACCCATCCAGCCCATACTGGGCCTGCCCCCTACGAGCTTGCTCCTTGATCCAACCCGCGGGACATTCCTGATTCGGTTACCACAATAGTCCCTCAATACTTACGGCCAAACCAGGCCGCAAGTATTGAGTTTGTACTCCAGATAAGTTCCGAACCATTCAAGTCTTTCGACCCAGCTGACCACCATGGTCCGGGAGCATCCTGTCTTCATGGTCGTACTATGAGTATCTGTCTCATAGATCATTCGGTATCCGAACCCTGGGCACGTGCCCCATCCGACGGTCACAATCCTCCTACTGGAATCTTCCAGACACGTGTCATCATCCTGGGCTCCGTGCATTGATAATTGTGCCCGAGCATTTTTTGAATTGGAAACGCCACTCCACCGATTATATAACCCTGTAGTCCCTTCGTTTTCTCTCTTTCGCGACTCAGAGCTCTGCAACTGTTGGCGATTCTTCATTCCAATCTTCCTGGTCCCGTTTGCTACGTCTATCAAATCTCCAAAGCATTTTCGATCAAGGTAATTCCTCTTTCGTACTATTTTGCAGACAAATTTCGTTGAATTGGGGGTAGGAATGCCTTCCCCTCGAACCAAAATTCCCTTTGTGCTGTGTAGTGCCACCAAGGGCACTATAGCACTGCTGCAGTGCCCGTTCTGTTGTCCCTCGCCCGGACCACAACCTATGACCCTTTTCCTCTCTTGTTTAATCAAGTTCGAGATGTCTGGTAACCAGGGTGGCGCTGCCGAACCAAGTGGAGGTGCTACCGACCCGACTAGAGGTGCTGCCGAACCAGCTGGCCTCAGCCCATTTTCCAGCTACTTTTCCAGCACACCGAACCTCGGACAATTCTGGAGGAAGTACTCTATCCCGGACGACGTGCTCGTGGAGCTGGTGCCTTTTGATGCAGATGGTGTTCCGAAGATCCGACACCGGAGGGGGCAAATCATTGTCCCCCTTATGGCAATCATAGAGGGGGGGCTCCGGTTCCCCATAACCGGATTGCTGGCAAAGATTTTGAATCCAATTCACCGTGAACTTCTAGCAGATCGTCTTGTCCTTGGTCGAGTTAAATCGTGTGTTCGATTTGAACATAGACATGCCTGAATTTTTTGGGTTGTACTCCATCAACCAGAACAAGGCATCGAAACAGTATTTTCCCTACAACCCGGAGGGGATTTGCCAGTCCTTGACCGACTTCCCGACTCCACGACTCAGACCCCTGGGCCAACGAATATGTTACGGTCCGGGGTCAATGGGATAACCCGAATGATCTGGTTCCTTGGGCAATCGTTACTCTCGGTAGGTATCCTCCATATTCTCTGCTGAATTTTTATTCCGGGTCGTCTGTTAATTTTTGATTTTCTGTGATTGCAATCCCCGGGACCGTTTCCCGGAACAAGAACGCCTCCGCACGAGCCCGAATCAACAAGCTATTCGAACTTCCACTCTCTTCTCGGGAATGTGCCAACCTTGCTCGGGTACAAGCC
The DNA here is from genome assembly GCA_002855965.1 of Monotropa hypopitys. Lineage (NCBI taxonomy): Eukaryota > Viridiplantae > Streptophyta > Magnoliopsida > Ericales > Ericaceae > Monotropa > Monotropa hypopitys. The sequence continues at coordinate 8,052 of NMUG010008234.1, read as the reverse complement.
TTCGTGTCAATCTTTCATCAAGAGAAGAGTCCCGAAGCCCCAGTGCCCTGTTGAAGTTCCCCCAACTCCTCCTATACGGATTGTATACCGGACCGTTGTGTCCCTCGATAGCCCAGAAAGCACAGAATTCGAAACTCCCGGGACCACGCTAATGGCAAAAAGGAGAGCAATCAAGGTCCGGGATTTGCTCGGTGGCCAATCTAAGGTCCCTCCTTCTAACGTGCCTCCGGTCGCCTCACCCATTGCCATCGGTACTGCCAATCCATCTCTGCAGATCCTCTGGAGGATTCAAGGGATTCAGCCTACAGCAAAAGAACGAAACTGGACCTTGGGTTTGTCTAGGTGGACCCCTTCGCTGAAGTTTTGAGCCAACTTCTCAAGGAAGAAAACTCAGTGGCCCCCCTCTCTGGCGCCCGAACTTTACATTCAACGACCGGGTCGTGACCAACATTGATTCGATCGTAACCTTGGGGGTTGCTCTGGCGCTTGCCCGTGCCACGATGCTGCCGAGGGACGAAGAAAGTCTTCCAAAGACCCGGGATGAGATGTTCTCCACCGGACTGATAGCAATGTTCCAGGTACTGCTTGGGTCCATTTACCATCGATTTGATTATTTTTTCTAACTTTTGTGCTTCGGTAATGCAGGGGATCCAACGGACCTATGCAGCCTGGTCCCACACCATTTTCAGAATGATGCACTTGTCACGGAGAGGGCAAACCTCAATGAAAAGCTGAATGAGGCTCTCCAGGCCCGAAATGAGGCGGTGAAGGCCATGGAGGATGGGAACAAGACCTGGGCCGATGATGTAGAGCGGTACAAGGCAGAACTGGAGGACGCTGATGATGTGGGCTATGAGGACGGATTTGATGCAGCGGGGGTGGAATATAAGAAGCAGGTGGACCGGGCCGCCGAGATAAACCTCCGGAAGGGATATCTACTGGGCCTCAATGCTACTGGCGTACCAGTTGATTCCACCTTGCGGACTTCCTTCCCTCGGCCATCAGTCCCAGCCCCGGTGACAACTGATCCTTCTTCATCAAATCCTCCGGCAGCCAATCCTTCGGGAGACAATCCTACGGTAGCTGATCCTCCAGGGGCATAGGTTTCCTTTTATTGTATTCTGGTGCAGTGCGCCGTAGATGCCTGTCTTTTCTTCCTTGTTTTGATTGTTTGTAATTTTGTTTCTGCTTCTAATACTGAATCGTCTTGATGTTTTCTCGGGATGGGACTGTTGGGTGTTTTGAAAAGTTTGAATGGAATCTGATGAATTTGAAATCCAATGCGTTTGTTGTGGCTCTTGCTTCCTTCCTATATGCATGCCCCCATTTGGATGTGTGCGAAGTGTTTTACTTCGGACAGATCGAAATCTTTGCAGACTTATCTGCCAATGGATGGCCGGGGCAATAGCCCTTTCCTGGATGGGAATGTTCCTATCCAACCGGACCGTAATGTTTCTGTCCATTCCAGACCAAGATGTATAAAATCTGCAAAGACTTGGCCGGGGCAATAAGCCCTTTAGTGTCGAAGTGTTTTACTTCGGACAGGTCGAAATCTTTGCAGACTTATCTGCCAATGGATGGTCGGGGCAATAGCCCTTTCCCGGATGGGAATGTTCCTGTCCAACCGAACCGTAATGTTTCTGTCCATTCCGGACCAAGATGTATAAAATCTGCCAAGACTTGGCCGGGGCAATAAGCCCTTTAGTGTCCTTCTGGACCAATATACTTAGAAGAATAAAAACAAAATTGCAAGGTATGACGTGAAAATTATTAACTGCCAACAATGTGGTCGGGGCAAACGCCCTTGTAGAATGTCATTCATATCCTTTCGGCCAATGATGTAATTAAAACAAGTTAAAAAATATTGAAAAGAATGATCCTGCCATATGACCGGGGCAAAAGCCCTTCTAATGATAGTACATCTGTAAGTTTTGGCATTCCACGGTCTTGGAATTCTTCGTCCGGTCAAGTGTTCAAGTCGGTATGAACCCGGACTGATGATTTATGTGACTCGGTAGGGCCCCTTCCCAATTGGGACCAAGCTTCTGCTTTTTATTTGCCCTCACTGCTCTCCATAGGGCCAAATCGTCCTGTTTGAATGTCCGTATCCGAACTGTGCGATTGTATGTCTGTGTCAATCCCTGTTGATATGTTGCAAGTTTGATTCGGGCACCGTCCCTTCTTTCTTCCGCCAAGTCCAAGTCCTTTGCAATGGTCTGGTCATTTTGATCTGGGCTAAAACATTCAGTCCAGATTGTTGGCAATCCGTCTTCTAGGGGATGACAGCTTCTATGCCAAATGCTAATGCGAAAGGAGCTTGTCCGGTCGGTCGTCTGGGTGCGGTTCGGTAGGCCCACAGAACGTGGTACAACTGCTCAGTCCATCTTCCTTTTGTTGCCACCAATCTCTTTTTTATACCGGACTGCACTGTCTTATTAGAAGCCTCGGCCTGACCGTTGCTTTGAGAGTAGCAAGAAGTAGAATTGAAGAACCGGATCCCATACTCTGTACAAAAATCTGTGAACAAGTTCCCGACGAACTGTGCTCCGTTGTCCGACATAAAACCATACGGTACCTTGAATCTGGTCACAATATTCCTCCAGACAAAGCGCTTGACATCCGACTCATCAATGGTTACGAATGGATCTGCTTCCACCCATTTTGTGAAGTAGTCCGTAGCTGGATGAGAAATTTGAACCCTCCCGGAGCAGTGGGGAGTTTGCCCACAATTTCCAGGCCCCACTGTGTGAAGGGCCATGGACTGGTCAATAGTTGTAGGTCCAAAGTCGGTTGATGGATGACCGGGGCAAACCTCTGACAGCTGTCGCATTTACGGACCAAGTCCATTGCATCAGAATGCATTGTTGGTCAATAGTATCCCTGGGTGATGGCCCGGTGGGCCAAAGATCTTCCTCCGGAGTGACATCCATAGCTTCCGGCATGGATCTCTTGAAGGGCGGTCTGGACCATGCTGGGATGGACACAGAAAATATATGGTCCGGAGAAGGACCGTTTGTAAAGTTGTGGTCCGGTGAAAGCCAGTACTGGGATGCCTTGTGCTCAATTTGATGTGCTTGTCTCTTGTCAGTTGGGAGGACATCATCTATAAGGAAAGCTATAATTGGGACCATCTAGATGGAACCCAATTTGATGTTGAGGACTTCCCTTTCTTCTCCCGGATCAATGTTGGGTCGCTGGAGTGTCGTGATAGTAATGGTCCAGGATGATCCGTATCATGGATTGAGGCCAGTACGTCAGCGGGTGCATTTCATACCTGTCCTACTTGCAGAAGGGTGAATTTGGAAAATTTTCCTACCAGTTCCCTGGCCTGCTGAACATACCAGCCCATTCTGTCATCCCGGACCTCATACTCCCCGGTCATCTGGTTGACTACAAGCTGAGAATCGTTGTAAGTGGTGAGATCCGTGATTTCCAATTCTATTGTCGTTCGTAGGCCGGTGAGCAGTGTCTCGTATTCAGTTTCGTTGTTGGAGGCAGGGAATTCCAAGCGAATGGCATGCTCATGGACTATTCCATCCGGAGAACTGATCACAACTCCTACTCCAGAGCCTCTATTTTTTGATGCTCCATCTACATAAAGTTCCCATCCGGAGTCGGTCCCAGGAACTGGTGCTGCTTCGGGAATTGAGTGATTGTTCTGGGACTCTACCGGATCATCTTCATCTGGCCTGGGGGAGAATTCTGCTACAAAATCGGCCAACACCTAGGCTTTGATAGCAGTTCGGGACCGATACCGGATATTGAATTTGGCTAATTCTACAGCCCACTTTGAGATACGGTTTGACAAGTCTGCCTTCCGGAGCACAGCTTTTAAAGGGTGCTCCGTCAAGACTATGATAGTGTGAGCTTGGAAGTACAGGGCCAGTTTTCGAGATGCTGAAACAAGTGCCAATGCCAATTTTTCCGGGGGCATATACCGGGTCTCTGCATCTAGTAGTGTTTTGCTAGAGTAATACATCGGGAGATGGTTCTACCCCTCCTGCCGTACCAAGATCAAACTGACCGAGTGCTGTGAGACGGCAAGGTAAAGGAATAGCTCTTCATTCTCCCGTGGGGCGGTAAGCAGTGGTGCTTCGGTCAAGTATTGCATCAGTTCGTCCAAGGCTTGGCCTGACCGTTCGATCCACTGGAAATTCCGTTTGCTAGATTTTTTAATTAAATCAAAGAAAGGTCACACTTATCTGACGACCGGCTGATAAACCGATTCAATGCTGCCGCTGTCCCAGTAAACTTCTACACTTCTTTGATGGTGCGAAGGTCTTGTAGATTCCAGATTGTTGTGATCTGGTTTGGATCTGTCTCAATCCCTCTCCGGGTCACTAAGTGTCCGAGAAATCTTCCGAAGCCTACCGCGAAGGCACATTTCTCCGCATTAAGTTTGAGTCGGTGCTCCTTCAGCACATTGAAGATTTGAAATGGTCTCGGGCCACCCTGCTCTTCACCACCATATCGTCAATATATGCCTCCATAGTCCGGTCAATGTAGCTCCGGAACATGGCCGTAACCATTCTCTAATATGTTGCCCCGGTGTTCTTCAATCCGAAGGGCATAACCTGGTAGCAGTATAAGCCTCTGAGCGAAATAAAGGTCGTCTTCTATGCGTCGGGAGGATACATGGCAATCTGATGGTACCCCCGGTAAGCATCCATGAAGCTAAGTCGGTCATGCCTGGCCGTTGCATCAACCAGTTGGTCGATCCGGGAGAGAGGGAACGGATCCTTCGGACAGGCATCGTTCAGGTTGGTGTAGTCAATGCAGACCCGGAACTTCCCGTTCTTCTTCTTGACCACCATCGTGTTGGCCAACCACGTAGGGTACTGCACCTCCCGGATTGCCCGTGTTTCCAACAGCCTGTCCACTTCTTCAATGACAGCCTCTGTATGAATTGTTGCCGACTGGCGTGCCTTTTGTACGACGGGCCAGAAGGCTGGATCGACATTGAGTCGGTGACATATCAGGTCCGGAATGACTCTTGACATTTCGTAAGGAGTCCATGCGAACACGTCAACATTTGCTCTCAAGAGCCGGAGCATGTCCTCCTGATCCGGTTCTGGCATGGCTGACCCAATGAGGAAGATGCGTTCGCTGTGTTCTTCAATTGGGATACAGATCAGGTCTTCAACAGCCTTCTCTGAGGCTTCCGTACCAACGTCCTCCAATACCGAAGCATCTGGAGTTTCAACACAATGCACCTGGGTTGGGCTTGATTTGCCCTTGACTGCTACAATGTAGCCTTTCTTCGATGCTACTTGATCTCCATATATGTCCTCCTGTCCGTGAGGGCCATTGAACCGCACCATCTGGAGATAAGTGGATCTGATTGCCTCCATCCGGTGAAGCCAGTCCCGGCCCAAGATCGCATTATACGGGCTCGAGACATCGACCAATACGAACTCGGTGTCCATCGTCTTGCTATCGGCCGTAACGGGCAGGTTTACTTTCCCGAGCGGCCAGACCGGAGAGGAATTGAATCCGACTAATGGAACGTTGGATGGAACCAGATCGTCCAGGGGTAGCCCCAGCTGTTTGAACAGCAGATAGTACATTACGTCTGCTGAGCTTCCCGGGTCGATCAGGATCCTCTTGACCAATATTCTCCCGAATCGTAGGCTCACGACTAGGGCGTCTCTATGCGAGAGTTGGACCCTTTCCATGTCCTTCTCCGTGAAAATAATCTATCATTTCTTGGTCGGCTCTACCCTGGGTCACTTTGTTGTCGTACCAACATTCATCACCATCTTCCCGAACTGCCCTTGCCGAATCTCTTCACTGATCCGATGCTCCATCGCTTCATCCATGGCTCCGTGAATGACGTTGATCACTCGGCTGACGGCGTCGTCTTCCCAGGCTGGTGGTGGTGGAAGTCCGGCAACCGTCTTCTCCTCGTCAATGTATTCCCGGAGCCTGCCAACTTGCACTTGTTCTTCCAGGAATGATTTGAAAGCCCTGCACTGGGTTGTGAGATGCCCCATGTCCTGATGATAGAAGCACCTCATCGAAGCATTTTTGTCTCGGGGCTCCCCCATGATCTTGGGGGATAGCCTGAAGAAGTCCTCTTTTTCGATCTTCCGGAGGAGCTCGTAAATAGGGATCTTGAAGACCGTTTCATTAGCTTGAAACTCCTCTGGCCGGGGGACCCTCTTCTCCTTGGTCTTGACTCTTGATACTGTTTACCTATCGGGGTGCCCCCAGTCCCGATCTGGATTTGGAACTGACATTTGGCTCGGTCTTGAGTCGCTCTGATCTGGCTTCTTCAAATTGGCAGTGTTTCTCAATCTTGGACATCAAATCGTCCATGTCCACCGGGCTGCAAATGTCAGATCTTCAAAGAGACTGCTTTGGGGGTCCAGCCCCATTTTGAACGATAGGACAGCAGTTCCCGAAGCATAGCCCTCTATCTCGTTGTATACCTTCCAATATCGGGCTGCATACTTCCGGAGTGACTCTCCTTTGCCCATCCGGAGCGCAAGCAAAGCGTCCGCCTCCTTCTTCTGCTTCGTGCTGGTGACAAACCGGGCCAAGAATGCCGGAGACAGCTCCCGGAATGAGCTGATGGATTGCTCCGGCAATTTGTCAAACCAGATAAGTACGAGGTCCCCCAAGCTGGAAGGGAAGACCTTGCAGAGGAGCTCATCCTCCGTGATGTACAGGGACATCATCTGCCGGAAGTGCACCAAGTGCACGTATTCGTCGAATGTTGGCTCGTACTTCTTGAATTTTGGTGCGGCAAAACTGTGCGGGGGCCGATAAGCATCAATGGCCGGGACAAATGGTGAGGAGATGAGCTGTGCATGGACCAGATCCGCCCGGCTTGTGGTGGTTCGGTTATTCCCACGTTTGGCGTCCAGCTTGTCCCTGAGATATCTGAATTGGGCGCTCATGTCCCGGACATGGATCTGAAATGCATCGAAGCCTATTGTTTGGTGGTCCGACAATCTTCCTTCCCTTTTCCTTTTTCTCTTCTGCCTTTCCAGCTGGATTTCGTGGGTTGTCGTGCCACTGCTAGCCCAATCCGGCTCCTAGATTGCTGTGGAGCATTCCATTGGTCCGGATCTGCCCCCAGGTGTAACAATGCCGAGGTCCAGGGAGTCTTGTCGTGATTCAGATCCATCGGAGCCTTTCCTTTCCTTCTTCTCTCACGCCCGGAGTGGTCGGGGTGAGTTGTCTCCTCCGGCCTGCGTTCCTCCGGATGCCTCCCATAATGCCTCCTCCTGTCAGGGGAGCAGGACCTTCTCCTGTTCCGTTCTTCCCCCGATCATCCCATCCTGCGGGATTCCTTCACTCGAAGCTCTGCTTTCAGCCGAAGTACATCCTCCTAGATGGCGAGGATTATTGCGTCTTTTTTGTCGATTCGATCCTCCAAGGTCCGGATATAGGCCCTGGAGCCTTGATCCTTTAGTGGTATTGCTGGGGATGTACCATGTGCGGTCCGGTTCCTCTCCGTCTCTGCAGCAAGTGTTCTATTGACTGTCTGGAGGACAATGAGGTCCTCCGGACTCTTGTTCTAATGATCATTTGGTCCCGAAATAGTAGGTGGAGCCATTTTCAGTAAACTGCTTAGCGTTGCTGATCGGAAAAGTGGTGGGTGTTGTTCTTTCCCAACGGAGTCGCCAATTGTGGGTTCCTTGACCTTTAACCCGATTTGCTCACCCAAGTCCGAATGTGAACAATCGCTAGTAGGCTCCTCCAACCATAGAAAACGGTTAGAACTGCTCGGCACCGTTTGCCGAAATGGCACTCCGATGCCTAAGTCAGATGAATGTATATGAGAGAGTAAAGCAACAACGTAATAGCTCTGTAAAACCAGAAGAGTCGAGAGCTTACCAGTCTCACAACGTTCGTATTTATAGGATTCCCGTAGCGCCCAATCCGGTGCCATTATCGGTAACCATCCCAGATAATCCGCCGCAATATCCGGCAGCGTCCAAGCTTTCCATACAGAGCAAGATTGGATCATGCATGATCCGGTAGCAACCTGTCCAGAGGATGTCTTGCTCCGGTACTCCGTATCCTGCCTATAGGGCCTTGGTT
>NMUG010008233.1:0-11730 GCA_002855965.1 Monotropa hypopitys | reverse complement strand
ACTAGGGGTAGCTCATCAACCCATCTTCCCTTAACTTTGTCCAACCTTTTCTTGATGCCGTCAAGGGTTGTCTTGTTGGACACCTCTACTTGTCCATTGCACTGCGGGTAGTTGACAGAAGCATAGAAATTTCTGATCTTGTATATTGAGCAAAATGCTTTGAAATTGTCTTGGAATTGCGTGCCATTGTCTGACACGATGGCATACTGGATTCCAAATCTGGTGATGATGTTCTTCCATACAAACTGCTCTGTGTTGCACTCAGTGATCTTCGATAACGGCTATGCTTCAATCCACTTGGTGAAGTAGTCTGTCCCCACCAGTAGATACTTCTTCATTCCTTTTGCTTTCGGCATGGGTCCCACAATGTCCAGGCCCCATTGAGCAAAGGGTCATGGACTCGTGAGAGGTGCTAAGTCTGCTAAGGGAGCATGAATGATGAGAGAAAACTTCTGACATTTCTCGCAAATTTTGACGTAGACTTTCGCATCTTCTTGCATGTACGACCACCAATATTCCCGGGAGATGGCCTTATGTGCTATTGAATGTCCTCCGGTGTGACTGTCGCACACCCCCTCGTGGATTTCGTAAAGAAATTGTTGAATAAGGTTTGGGTGTACGCAGCGCATGTACGGCCCAGTGAAAGACTTCCTGTAAAGGATCTTATCTGGCGAGAGCCAGTACTTTGTTGACTTGATCTTTATCTTGTGTGCTTTCTTCTTGTCTGCGGGGAGTTCATCCTTTGTTAGGTAAGCAATGATTGGGTTCATCCAGCTCGGACCTATATCCAAATCCAAAGCCTCTTTCGAGTCCTTTGTTTGGATGCTCGGTTGGGACAGAGAATCGACGCTTACTGTGCGGCGGAGCTCTGAAGATGCGGACGAGACAGGCCAAGGCATCCGCGTGGCTATTTTGCCGGGAGTTGATTTGCAATATTTCGGTCTTTTTGAATATTGGAGAAGCTTCCTGGTTGCTGCTGCATACGATGCCATCTTGTCATCCTTTGTTGCATATTTTCTGCAGAGATGGTTGACGACAAGCTGGTTATCGCAGTGATGAGTAGATCTTCCGTTCCACATCTTCTTGCACTTTTGAGCCCGACTATCAACGTCTCATACTCTGTCTCGTTGTTGGAGGCTTTGAAACTTAGACGGACTGACAGTTCTAAAGCCAAACCTTTCTGGTGAGAACAGAATAATGCCCATTTCTGATTCTTTGTTGCATGCTGATCCATCCACAAAGAGCCTCCACTGCTCTGTTGTATGCGACTCATCAACATCTGGCAACGCGGGATGAACGGGAGTGGTCTGTCTATCTTCTGATTGCTATTCGGGTGTCCGTGCAGGTTCGTGTGAAAATTCTGCTACGAAATCTGTAAGGACATGACCCTTTGATGATGTGCAGGGCACGTACTTGATATCGTACTCTCTAAGCTCAATAGACCAAACAGCAGCCCTTCCCGATAGATTTGCCTTTCTCAGAACAGACCCAATGGGATGGATGTTTGGTACTTTAATCGTATGAGACAGAAAGTAACGTTGCAGCTTCCTTGAAGTCATTACCAATGCTAAGATCAGTTTTTCTAGAGGGAGGTACCTGGTCTCAGCATACAGCAATGTCTTGTTGACGTAATAAACTGGTTTCTGTTGACCTTCCTGCTTGATCAGTACAACACTAATCGCATGCTTTGAAACAGCCAGGTATGCGATCAAGACATCTCATGGTTCTGGTGTAGCAATTAGCGGTGGTGCGTCAAGATACTTCTTCATGTTCTGAAAGGCTTTCGTACATTCTGCCCCCCGAGTGTAGTTTGTCCTCTTTCTTAGCAACTAGAAGAAAGGTATGCACTTATCTGATAAGCAACTGATGAATCGGTTGAGCGCGGCAACCATCCCGGTCAATCGTTGCACCTTCTTAGTCCTTCCCGGACTTTGGAGGTTTTGCAACCCAACGATTTGATCGGGGTTGGCCTCTATGCCCCTCCGAGTCATCTGATGCCCAAGAAATTTGCCGGAACTTACCCCAAAAGCATATTTGGATGCGTTCAGCTTGAGCTTGAACTCCTGGAGTATCTGAAAAGTGCGGCAAAGGTCAATGAGGTGGGAGTTTGTCTCTTTCGACTTGACCACCATGTCGTCGATGTAGACCTCCGTACTTTTTCCCAGCAAATCCTTGAACATGAGTGTGGCTAGTCTCTAGTATGTTGCCCCGGCGTTGCGTAGGCCGAAAGGCATGACCTTGTAGCAATATAGCCCCAATGGGGTGATAAAAGATGTCTTCTTATGATCGGGCTCATACATAACGATCTGATGGTAGCCTCTGTAGGCGTCCAAGAAGCTCATCTGCTTGTATCCCGCAGTAGAATCCACCAATTGATCAATCTTGGGCATGAGGAAGCTGTCTTTGGGGCAAGCCTTGTTGAGGCCTGTGAAGTCAACGCAGACCCTCCAGGTTCCGTTCTTCTTCTTGACGACTACTGTGTTGGAGAGCCACTCTGGATAGTAGACCTCCCTGATTGCGTTGGCCTAGATGAGCCGATCAACTTCCTCGATGACTGCTTCTGAATGCTGTGCGACTGAGCGTCTTTTTTTTTGCATAATTGGCTTGTGGCATAGATCGACCTTCATCCGGTGACATATTATACTTGGCTCTACTCCGAGCATCTCCTGTGGGGTCCAAGCAAATACATCGACATGGTCCCGCAATACCCAAACCAACTCGGAGGCATCTATCTCAGGGAGCTCCTCCCCAATCAGGAAATACCTCTCCTCGTCAGTGTCATGGGCGGGAACCTTTCTCAGATTCTTGACCACACGGGTGTGGAGGGGTCCACTTCGACATCCTCCAAAACGGACTGGTCCGACACTTCAATAGATTTTACCTGCTCGGTGTTGGGGCTGTTCTTGATAGAAGCCATGAAGCTGTTTCTCGCTGACTTCTGGTTTTCCCTGATGCTCTCGATACCCTTGAGACCTGGGAATTTGATGATCTGATGGTATGTGGATGGAATAGCCCCCATTCGGTGCATCCACGTACGCCCAATGATGGCGTTGTAGGCTGATGGCACGTCCACTACCAAAAACTCCGTGTCCATGGTTACCCACCATGCCCGCACTGGAAGGGTGATGACTCCCAGAGGCCAGACGGGTTCTGCACTGAAGCCGATAAGTGGTATCCGCGTTGACTTGAGGCCGGCTTGAGTGAGTCACATCCTATTGAATGCTTGGAAATACAAGATCTCGGTGGAACTGCCATGGTCCACCAAGATCCTCTCCGCGTCGTACCGTTTGATGTTCAGAGTGACCACCAACGCGTCGTTGTGCGGGAACGTTACCCCGCCCAGGTCCTTTTCAGAGAACGAGATCTGAGTAGGCTTCCCGCTCTGTTCCCTCTGACGTTTCTTCCCGAGCTGCAACACATGGTGCTCGTGGCCTTCGTTCCATCTCTGAGCGCGAGACTCGTTTTTGGAGCTCGACTCAATGACTCCGTGTATCGTGCTGGTGGTTACCACTAGAGGCATGTCCTTATCTGAAGAGTAGTCACACCTTTCCACCCTTCTAGGTTTGGTCTCCTATCCGGGTGTCTGGGCGATGTACGGCTTCAAATGACCTACCTTCACGAGTTCCTCTAGGAATTGCTTATACAGGTGGCATTGTTCCGTCATGTGGCCGAACTCCCGGTGGTAGCTGCATTTGAGTCCCATGGTCTCCAATTCAGCCTGGTTTCCTCCATGTTTGGCGGGCCATTTCCAGAAAGGCTCATTCTTGAGAGGGTGGACCATCCTGAATATGGAGGTGTTGAACTTCGTCTTGATTGCTTTGTAGGCCTCTGAGTCTGCTCTTGGCATTCTGAGTGTGGTCTGCAGCGCGACCTCAACTCCCTCCCCCTTCTCGGGAAGAGTTTGCTGCGTCGCCTTTCTTTTTCTGTTCCTCTTCTTTCCAGCAGTGTCCACCACATGGGTCCGATGGGATCTGTGGGTGTTGCGGCATGTTTCGTGGAGGGTCTCCTCTTCCAACTTGACGTGCTATTACACCCGCTCCATCAGTTCGGGAAACGTTTCCACTGGGTCCATGGTCAGGGATTTCCTTAGTTTCTCACCAAAGGAAAGCCCAAGCCTGAACATCGATACGACCTGCTTCTCGGTACAGTCCTTGACGTCATTGTAGGTGTCCACGTACCATCTGGCGTACACCCTAAGAGTATCGTCAAATCGTTTTCTCAACGACGTCAGAGAATCAAAGTGCTTTGGTGCAGCACGACTGGTCATGAACCCACCCACGAACGTCTCGGCTAACTATTCTCAACTACAAATTGATCGTGATGCCAACTTGTGATACCAGTTGAGCATTGTCCGACCCAAACTGGATGCGAACATCCTGCAGTAGAGGCTCTTGCCTCCTTCATGCAGGATTAAAGCATGTTGGTAGTCCTTCAGGTGGGTCCCCGGATCTACTTTTGGAAATTGGGAAGGCTGAATCCCCTTAGGATTTGGTAGTTGATTTCCCTGGACAGTGGGGTGGAGGTAATCTGTTGGATGGCTCGCTTTGCAGTCTCTTGGACCGTTCCCCGGCCCCTGAGACGCTCATTGAGCATACTCTCATGTCTTCGATGTTGGTCGGTATGGAGTTGTCTGGCTCTGCACGGGATGGTATTTCCGCGCATTCATTTCGCACCGGAACCCTGGGACGGAGCTGATCCCTGAGATCCCACAAAGATTTTGCGGAGTGCTCCTGGCACGCACCTCTAACACGGTTGTGGGTTTTGCTGTTGTGCTCGCTAGGCTGAGGGAGATCCTTGACAACCTTCCGCCACTCCCGGAAGTTGGGTGGATCTCTCCTCTCTCTGTCTTGCTGTTGGGTCCTCCCTTGGCCTTTCGGTGCCACCCTTTGATTTCTGGAAAGACGCAAGTGGATGTTGCAGTCCTGGCTCGTGTGAGGAGCCACTGGGGGTTGCTCCTGGTGGCCAACAAGCCATTCCTTTTGTTGAGGCTGTTTGGACAACCTCGCCACTTCTTTTTTCAGGCGCTTGATCGCCTGGTTTTGAGACCTGATAATCTCCGCCAAATCCTCGCCTCTGATCGACCTGGATTTGGGTGGAGACTGAGAGTATCGCGAATGAGACCGATTGCCTCCTTCCTGGGAGTACTCCCTCTCACTGCTGTCGAAATCTCTGTCTTCAGGATAGTCGTCATGGGTCATCTGTGGGTCCCTAGCGCCTCTAACAGGGACTTTGGAAGTCCCTGCTAGGCTAGGAACGCCTCCACGATTACCCCGGACGCGAGACTGGGTGTTTCTATTTTTCTTGGGTGCCGGAGGTGGGTCGGAATGTGTGGCGATTATTCGCCTCTCATTTCTGGCCTCCTTTCCAATGGCGGGGGTTCTTTGTCGTGGGTTGCTATCTTCTTCGGTCTGATTCTGAGTATGGTTTGCTTTTCTTCCTTTGTGGGAGGGTTTCCCATAGACGGTGCCAATTGTGCGGGGCTAAAATATGGAACTGGTTACCTCCGCCGGTAGACTTCTCTGACTGGATTTTCTGGATCCGACTGGACACCCTGCTAATCCGTTTGCACTACTCCATGTCTCTGCGCTCACAAACAAGGGTTAGAGGGCCTCCCGCTGCTAGTGGCCGGAAGACTCTCTGATGACTAAGTTAGTCCTTTATCGAGAGAGAACTCTATAAAAACACAAAGTCGGAGTCTGAGAGTAAAATAGCATGTACCTCTTCTAGGTGGTTGAACTTTGGCTTATATTGTCACTTTCTGGATTACCAGCTTCTCGCCGGTAATTGAGAACTTCATGGGACTTCTCGTCCCCTTTTTCTTGATCCTATTGCAGTCTGACAGAGCCTGGTCAGATTCCCCGACAGAATGGAATGTGGAGCGCCTTCTACTGTTTTTGGGATTCTGATTACTTTTTCGGTAATAGTGGTCTGACACGCGTGCCAACCACCGCCCACTGGCTGTTCGGCACATGTATACGTTGTCAGCCACCTTTTCCGTACTGAGCAACTGGGTGCCGCATTGGGGGGATGTCGACCACACATGCCATCCTAATCTACAAAGTTGGCAATGCTTGTACACGTGTCCAGCTGTATCATATATGATTTGTCACGTATCTGATTGAGTACCTGGTTTCCACACTGAAAGGATGTTAGCCGCGATGACCAATTTGATCCTCATAGTATAGAATCTGGACAGAACGGGTGGCTAGCTGTATATGTCATGATCCAGCGCACGCATCCCTGAACAACTGACTGTCTTGACACTAGGACGTTAGCTACACAGGACTAACCTAATCCACAGTGTAGATAGTCGTTGGACACGTGACTGGCTATATCAATCGAGATCTAGCACCTATCGTCCTGAATAACTGGTCACCGCACTGGCTGGATGTCACGCCGCACAGGACTGGCCTAATTCGCAATGCAGAAAACTGATGACATGACTTTCTGTATCAAATAAATGGATGACGTATGCCGTGCTACCGGCTAATGTCCAGGGAAATTCGGATTTGTCCTTTGCACATGGCAGATCAGGATTTACCCTACCACAATTTAGATCTTGCTTTGCGTATTTTGGCAATTCCTGTGATGCAGCCAGCAGTTGCTAGAATGACAAGTGCATTTTTGTCACATCTGATTTGCTGGAATTTCATTATTTCCTTTAGTTGGGTATTATAAACTGATGTAATATATTTGGTTATTCTTAGCATGCCCTAAGAGTTGGTTAATTTAGAGTTAAAGTGGTGTAATTACAGTCCTTTAGTCTTCTCAAGACTTGGGCTGTATTGGTTTGATCATCTAAAATAGGTTTATTGGTTTGGGACAAGGTAGAATTTATATGATTAGACTAATCTATTCTAATATATAAAGGGATAGTATTATTTAGTGTCTCCCATTTTTGAAACCCCGTCTCATTTTGTTTTTTCAAAATCGTTTCTAAAAAATATTTTATTTAGGAGTTAAAATTTTGATTTTAGTTATTTTTAGGGGTGTAATTCTAAAAACAAAATAAAAACCACCACTCCCAAAAAAACTACCCATCCTTGACTACCATTTTTTCAGACCCCAAAACTCTAATTGCTGCTTAATTAAAAAAACTCTAATTGCTGCAATGTCGATAGGAGTAGAACAAGAACAATGCAAATAGAAGAACAATGGACATAGAACAAGAACAATAAAATCTTATTGATATTGTCGTGAATAGAAGAAAAATGTATTTCTGTATGCAATGTAAAACAGTAAAAACACAACAAAACGTTGCTATTATTTTGTTATGATCAAAAATATACAAGAATGAATCTTATGTATACACAAAAAACAACACCAAATACCTACCCACTATGTCTAATTACACAATGACCTCCTCATACAATATATATTTACATAATACACCCATATTCTAACACTCCCCCCTCAAGTTGGTAATATATTGACTAAGCCCAACTTGCACACAATCGAATGGAAATCCTTGCTACCAAGACCTTTTGCAAAGATGTTTGCTAATTGATCTTTAGATTTCACAAACAGTATACATATTATTCCATTTTTCAGTTTTTCCTTGATGAAGTGTCTGTCGATCTCTATATGCTTCATGTTGAACATGATTGTGAGCAATGTTAATAGCAGCTTTATTATTGCAAAATAGAGTTTCATAGGACTATCATTAGAGAACTCCAAATCTCGTAACAGAGTTTGGATCCACAAAAGCTCAAAAACTCCATGAGCCATAGTTCTGTATTCAACTTCTGCAATAGACATGGCGACTACTGATTGCTTTTTACTTTGCCAAGTAATCAAATTTTCTCCAACAAAAATACAATAGCCAGAAGTAGACCGTCTATCATCCACAGAACCAGCCCAATCAACATTAGTGAATGAATCTAATCGCAAATGACCATGATTTGAAAACAAAATTCCTCTTCCTGGAGCTGATTTGAGATACCTCAAAATACGATAGACTGTATCCAAATGTGATGTCCGAGGATCATGCATAAATTGACTAACAACGCACATTGCACAGATAACATCTGGTCGAGTATTAGCTAAATATATTAGTCGACCTACCAGACGTTGATACCTCTCATTGTCAGTGCGCTCTCCCATATTTCCACTCATGTGATGATTTGCCTCAATAGGAGAATTTGCAGGTTTACACCCTAACATACCAGTTTCTTCCAACAAATCAAGTACATACTTTTGCTGGGAGATAAAAATACCTATATCAGATCTCACCACTTTCATACCAAGAAAATATCTCAATGATCCCAAATCCTTAATTTCAAATTCTTGAACTAGAAGAGACTTAAGATTATGAATTTTATTCTCATCATTGCTTGTCATTATTATATCATCAACATAAACAATAAGAACATCAATCTTGCCAGCACTTCTCTTGGTGAACAGAGTATGATCCACATGGCTCTGCTTGTATCCAAAGCCCAACACAGTCTTTGAAAATCTGCCAAACCAAGCTCTGGGTGACTGCTTCAACCCATAAAGTGCCTTTTCAACCTACATACATTTTCCTTACTTCCAGAAGAAGAGAAACCCGGAGGTATGTCCATATAGACTTCCTCATCTAGATCACCATGAAGGAATGCATTCTTGAAATCAAATTGTTGAAGAGGTCAGTTTAGGTTTGCATCACACAAAAGAAGAGCTCGCACATAATTCGTCTTTCTACAGGAGCAAACGTCTCCTTATAATCAATGACATATGTTTGAGTAAAACCCTTGGCAACCAGTCTTGTTTTGTACCTTTCAACTGTACCGTCAACATTGTGCTTTACAGTGAAAACCCATTTGCATCCCACTGATTTCTTCGCTCTCGGAAGTGATACAAGCTCCCAAATGTCATTTCCTTTCAAAGTTGTCATCTCCTCTACCATAGCTCCTTTCCATTCAGGTATCATGAATGCTTCCTGCCAATTTTGTGGAATAGACATGGAAGAGAGATGCGAGACAAAGGCATGATATGATGAAGACATATGATCATAAGAAACAAATTGAGATATGGGGTGTTTGGTAGTACATTGTCTAACACCTTTTCGATGAGCAATAGGACGATCATCAACATCAATAAAAGGAGATTTAATGAGAGAAGAGTCATCACCAGATAAGGAGTCAAAAACTAGAGTCGGGCAATCAGGAATTAGAGTCAAGGATGATGGTTGACAAGGTGGTATCACACATGAAGGCTCTCCTATTTTTCGTCTAGCATAGGTCTACAAGTCAACCTTTTGCAGCCGTTGTCTCCGTTCCTCAATATCACATCTCATGTCATGTGTTGCTCCATTCGCAACAGATTCATCTCCAGACTTATTTATAGTCTCCCCCTTACTATGATTATAATACAAGTGCTCCTTGTCACCATGGTTATAAAAGGACATCTCTTCTTCCTCTTGCATATGATCCCCCTGAAGAGATGGAGCAGAAGGGGAATAAAAGGATTCTGTTTCCCAAAAAGTGACATCCATAGTGACAAACTTTCTCGATGAAGGATCATAGCACTTATAGCCTTTTTGAGTCGGAGAGTACCCAATGAAAATACATTTATGAACTTTGTGACCCAACTTTCCTCCAGAGGGAGAATGAGCATAGACAAAGCATACACATCCAAATACTCTCGGAGGAATGGTAGTGGCCCGACAATTGGTAGGAAGACACTCTATGGGAGTCTTAAAGTTAAGAACACTAGAAGGCATACTATTGATAAGATAAGTTACAATCAAGATCGCCTCGCCCCATAAATATTTTGAAACATTCATGGTAATCAAGAGAGATCATGCCACTTCTGCAAGATGGCAATTTTTGCGTTCAGTCACTCCATTTTGTTGTAGAATATCAACGCAAGTCGTTTGGAAAAGAATATCATGCTCTTCTAGAAATGCCCGAAAATTCCTATCTATATACTCCGTACCATTGTCATTACGAAAATTTTAATATGTGTGTCAAACTGAGTGTGAACCATTGCATGAAAGGACCTAAAACAAGAAAAAACTTCACTTTTTGATTTAAACAAATATACCCACGTGACACGAGAATAACAGTCAATGAAAGTGACAAACCAACGATAACCTTTAACAGAAATAATAGGAGATGGCCCCAAAACATCAGTATGAATAACCATAAATGGATAAACACTTCTTTGATTAATAGGTGCATAAAAAGACCGTTTATGTTTCGCAAGCTCACAAGCTTCACAAAAAAACCGATTCTGGGAACAATATTTTATTATATCAGAGAAAAGCTTTCCCAAAATCCCAAACGAGGGATGACCCAATCTACGATGCCACTGATGTAGAGTAGAGAGAGCTGAACTCATATCTGTGTGCTCAGCCAAACCACATGACATAGATGAATGAGATGGGCAATGAGCTGACTTTAAAAAATAGAGACCACCACGTGTTTTACCACTACCAATCATCTTCCATGTGTCCAGTTCCTGAAAAATACAATGAGTAGGGAAAAAAGTTACAGAACAATTTGCGAAACGAGTAAGACTACTAACTGACAAAAGATTAGTGGCAACGTTTGGAATATGTAGGACAGGGGAAAGAGAGATAGAGGGAGAATAGTTGACGAAACCCTTCCCTGAGATAGTAGTGAATGACCCATCAGCTATTCGAACCTATCCTTACAAGAACAAGTGGTATAAGAGTCGAACACAGAGGAATCTGTCATATGATCTGATGCACCAGAGTCTATAATCCAAGGTATAGTGGATGAGGAAGTAAATGCACTAGCTAGGATACCTGTGTGAGCGAAATACGAGGAAGCAGAAGCAGCTGTGGAAGAAGGAGCTACAGTAGATGAAGAATCAGCCCGAGCAGTGAGTAGGCGCCTAAGAGCTTGCATTTCCCTCTGAGAGAATCCACCAATAGAATAAGATGCCTTTTGAGTCCCAGAATCAGTCTGAATGGTAGCTCCAGACTCTAAAACATGTGCCTAGGCCTGTGAATACCTAGCATCACGACCACGACTATTGCATCCACTCCCTCGACCACGTGAAGGACGACCATTTAACTCCAACAAGTATCTCTGGTATGCCCAGGGTTATTACAATAATCACAATATTGTGAACCCCGATCACCAAGTTTACTCCTGCTGCTCACACCCAACTGTGACTTGCCACTATGTCTAGGGGAGGCCACCCCTTTTGTAGTACCAATCTGACCCTGAGGGATAGCAACCAAGGAAGACCGATCAGAACCAGGAGTATGCAACATAGTACTGCGTCTACTCTCCTCCTGCTGGACAAGAGCATATTCTTTCCCCAAAGATGGGAACGGACAACAAGAAAGTCATAAACCCGTTCCTTTTCTATTCTCTTAAGCCAATTAGCAGCGTTTGTAGTACACACTGCTTGAAGTCCCTGATAATAATCAAACTCTTGCCATGTTGCACACAACTCAGCAAAATATACAGCAACAAGCCTATTGTGTTGATCCAATGAACGAAAATGCTTCTTTAAATCAAAACATTGTGCATCGTTACTGTGGTGACTGTTTGTCTGGAGGGTTCCGCTGATCCTTCGGGTAATGGCCGGACGGCTGAGAGCGGGTGCTTCGGCTGGAAGCTTCGGATACCTATAAGAGAAGAGGGTCAACCTGCTTGGCTCCTGCAAACCACAAAGGTTAGTGCCCACCGGTCGGCAGCGACCGAGAGGGGCCTCCGATGGCTAAGTCAGCGACGGTTGGAGAAGGAAACTGTAATTGAAATAAGGGGTCAG
>NMUG010008232.1:0-11735 GCA_002855965.1 Monotropa hypopitys | reverse complement strand
GTCCGACTGTTGAAAACGAAATTGTATTAACAAAATTTCTTCCAAAACACAGTCGGAATTCTCTCCGATTGTATAGAAATTATTTCTCGCCGAAGTTCCGTCCGGCTCAAAAATATTCTCTTTCATCAAAACCGGGTCAAAAGTCACCCGTATCCCTTTTAGAAATATCCCCTTTTCGAAACCGGGCCGAAATATGCCCGTCAACAACTATTTCCAGGAGTCATTTTCATTTCATTCATAAAATCGGTAATAATCAAACATTTTCTTAGCCGAGAAAGCAATCGATTTCGATTCGAAAAGAGATTTATTTCTGAAAAAGAAGTACCGAAAGGGCGAGTGGGGTGCCTAACACCTTCCTCATTCGTAATTTAATCCCCGAACTCGAATTTCTGGTTTTGCAGACACATTTCCCAAAATAAAAAGACATTTTCCTAAAATAAAATGACATCTTTTTATAACAAAATTTCCGATGACTTGGTACACCACAGCTCAATTCCAAGTGGCGACTCCGAAAATTCCAAATCGGCATACTCAGACCGCCATCCATTTTCAAACAAACCCCCACTTTTTAAATTCCCTCCATCAGCGTATCTTTTTCCGTCCCGGAAAACGGCGCCCGCGGATCGGGGGACGACGGAAGGATGGAAAAATTTCCCGGCGCGACACATGCATTCTGGCACGAAGATCTATCCGGCGATGAAATTGTCAAGAAATTCGAGGGATAATGACAGACAATATCAACAATTATGTGGTTCTTTAAAAGGATGACATATGTCAGGAACAAGCCCCCGAGGAAGATCCGCCGGACAAAAAGATGAATGAGGAAATGCCCGAGGAAGAAGAAAATCTCGACGTAGAGCTACAGCCAGGAGACGGTTTGATCGACGAATCTCTCAATTTTGACAAGGATTTTTATGGAGATATCGAGGATGACCTCGTAGTAGTCCATCAAGAATGGACTTACCCTTCTTACGATTGGCCTAGTGACTCCGACGATGAGTGATAGCATAGTAGTAGGAATATCCAGAATATTTTGTTATGTGTCCAGTCACACTCATGCATCTTGTTTCTGAAAAGTATCTTTTGCAGTATGATTAGTAAGGAAATTTCATTCCTTGTTTCTAACTATAAATCTTCTCGATTATCAGAATGGTTAATACCCGCACAAATGATCAAGGGAACCGCTAGGGTCATCCGGAGATCACCGAGCTCCAAGATATGATACGAACGTTGGCTGGATTCGTGCAAGCACAACAAGAGACGATCGAGCACATGTGTCAACCGCCTGCAAATGAGCCACAGATTCCTCGAGAAGATGAGGTAGTTGATCCTGCTCAACAAATCAATAATGTGGCGATAGTAAAGGAGTTTCTTAAACTCAAACCTCCAACCTTTCCTGAAGGCATGGATCCGATCAAAGCAAATGAATGGGTCACAGAAATGGAGAAGAATTTCCGGCTTCTTCGATGTACGGACCTGCAGAAGGTCGAAATTGGAACCTACCTCCTCGTAGGTGAAGACAATCGATAGTGAATGTAGGAAGAATCACGGAGGAGAATACTGGGCCAAAGAACCACTCAAATGTTATGGATGCGGCAAAGAGGGACACTTCAAGAGCAACTATCCTAACATAGCCACCGGAGCAAACACTGTGCACATTGGAGGCCAAAGGAACAATGTTGACAATCAAGGAAACCAGAACTAGAGGCATGGGAGAGCATTTGCACTTGTCCCAGGGGACCCGAGGAATGACGAAGGGATCGTGGCAGGTAGAATTTATATCTACGATCTTCCTACTTATGCATAATTTGATTCAGGATCTACACATTCATTTATTTCCAAATCCCACGCTGAGAAAATTTACAAGAATCCCGAACCATTAGACTTCGATCTATTGGTATCCCAACCCATGAGTAGTGGGGGTTTATGCTCAACGGTTCTTCGAAACTGTGAAGCTCGTATCGGAGAAGTGCCAATGCTTATAGACTTAATACCCTTAGCAATGACCCATTTCGACGTAATAATCAGTATGGATTGGCTATCTCAGTTCAACACGAAAATTGATTGCGCTGCAAAACTTATCACCTTTGAAGGATCTAAAGGTGGGGAGTCTAGACTCCAAGGAGAAAAGATTTCCTCGCCACCTTGTTTCATTTCTGTATCGAAATCCCGTCAATTTTTGCGAAAAGGTTGCCAACGATACTTATGTAGTATTTTTACCACTTCGAAGAATCAACCTTTCGTAGATGACATCCCAACAGTCCGAGAGTTCTCCAATGTATTTTCTGAAGAATTGCCTGGAATGCCCATTGACCGAGAAATTGATTTCTCTATCGATATCATGCCTGGAACTCAACCAGTCTCGAAGACCCCCTATCGAATGGCACCGGAAGAACTTAAAGAACTGAAGATACAACTGCAAGACTTGGTGGATAAGAAGTTTATCCGATCTAGTTCATCACCATGGGGAGCACCGGTCCTGTTCGTGAAAAAGAAAGATGGGACTATGCGGCTATGCATTAATTACCGAGAACTGAACAAAATTACCATCAAGAACAAATATCCATTACCGATAATTGATGACTTATTCGACCAACTATAAGGAGCCCGAGTATTTTCAAAGATCGATCTCCATTCTAGTTATCATCAACTCAAAGTCAAGGCGGAAGACATGAATAATACTATTTTTCGCACCAGATATGGCCACTATGAATTCTTAGTTATGCTATTTGGAGTAACCAACGCACCAGCAGTATTCATGGACCTCATGAATCGAATCTTTGCGAACTACCTCGACGATTTCGTAATAGTATTTATCGACGACATTCTCATCTATTCAAAAGACGAAGGGCAGCACGCAATTCATCTGGCAATAGTACTTCGAATCCTACAAGAGAAGAAACTTTATGCGAAGTTCAACAAATACGAATTTCAGCTCAGAAGTGTTCATTTCTTTAGTCACATCATCAGCAAGGATGGAATTTCAGTAGATTCCCAGAATATAGAAGCCGTCGCCAATTGGCCCGCCCCTACCTCAGTAATAGAAGTCTGCAACTTTCCAGGACTTGCCGGTTACTACTGACGCTTTTTTAAAGACTTCTCACTGATTGATGTGCCAATGACGGAGCTCACACGGAAAGGAGAACTCTTCATCTGGACCCAAGAACGTGACGAAAGCTTCCAAGAATTGAAGAAAAGACTTACTTCAGCACTCGTGTTAGCATTACCCAAGGGAGAAGTAGGTTTTGCAATCTACAGCGACGCATCACACAAAGGACTAGGGTGCGTTTTGATGCAAGAAGGGAAGGTGATCGCCTTTGCCTCACGACAACTAAAGCCACATTAGAAAAACTACCCCACGCACGACCTAGAGCTTGCAGCAGTAATTTTTTCACTGAAGTTATGGTGCCACTACCTGTACGAAATTACTTATGATATCTTCACTGATCACAAGAGCTTGAAATACATCTTCACCCAGAAGGAATTGAACCTCAGGCAACGGAGATGGTTGGAACTCATGAAGGACTATGATCTAAACATTAAATATCACCCCAGAAAAGCCAACGTGATAGCAGACGCACTCAACAGGAAAGAAGGACACCCCTACTTAGCCCATCTCTCAACGATCACCATCGACCCCATCAACATAGAAGAATCCAATGCATTCCAACAAAAGTGATCCTAAGCTACGGAAAAATTTCAAAAATACTGAAAGCAAGCCAGAGGGAGAATTCATCATCCACGACGGTCTACTCAGATTTCGCAACCGCATATGTATCCCCAATCAAGAAGACATCAAGTGGAGGATTATGGACGAAAACCACCGATCAAGATTTGCAATCCATCCAGGACAAGCAAAGATGTATCAGGGCTTGAAGAAATCATATTGGTGGATGAAATGAGATGTCACAGACTACGTCAGCCGATGCCTTCAATGCCAACAAGTAAAAGCCATCCGACAGAAGCCAACAGGACTACTCCAACCGTTACCAATTTCAAAGTGGAAATGGGAAGACATTACGATGGATTACGTCATTGGATTTCCACAATCAGCCAAAGGCAACAACGCGATATGGTTCATAGTCGATCGATTGACCAAGACAGCTCACTTCATACCAATCAAAAACACATACTCGATGGACCAAATGGCCGCCACTTATGTACGAGAGATCATCCAACTGTATGGAATGCCAGTATCTATCACCTCTGACCGAGATCCACGATTTGTGTCAAGATTCTAGAAAGCTCTTCAGAAGGCAATGGAAATGATACTCAACTACAGTATGGCTTTTCACCCACAAACGGATGAGCAATCTGAAAGGACGATTCAAACTTTAGAAGATCTTCTTCGAGCATGCGCGTTAGAATTCCAAAAGAGTTGGGAAGAGCACCTACCATTGGCAGAGTTCGCTTACAACAACTATCATCAGGCAAGTATTGGGATGTCACCATTCGAAGGCTTGTATGGAAGGAGATGTAGATCACCTTTATGCTGGACAGAAGTTGGGGAGACGGAACTCACTAGACCAGAGATTGTACAAGAAACCATGGAAAAGATCATGCTGATTCAAGAATGATTAAAGACAGCCCAGGATCATCAGAAGAGCTATGCAGATGCACGATGAAGGGAACTTAAATTCCAAGAAGGCGACAAGGTATTTTTAAAAGTATCTCCCATGAAAGGCATCATCAGATTTGGGAAAAGGGGGAAGTTGAATCCATGCTACATCGGACCATTCAAAATCCTTGAGAGGATAGGACCCGTAGCTTACCGCTTAGCACTTGCTCCGGAATTAGCTAAGGTCCACAATGTATTTCACATATCAATGCTTTGACAGTATATTCTAGATCCATCCCATGTACTGATCCAACCACCAGTCGAGATCCAAAAGAATCTATCTTATGAAGAATGGTCAGTCAGAATTTTGGATCAACAGGAGAAGTAACTCAGGAACAAGACTATCCCGCTAGTGAAAGTCTGGTGGGAAAATCAATCAGGCAATGAAGCCATTTGGGAGAAAGAAAGCGACATGCGTTAGAAGTATCCACAACTATTCACATAAGGTATACCTCCTATTTAAATTACGCTCTATATCGTTACTTCTCGCTTAAAGTTTGGGGAATAACTTTTTATAAGTTGGTGAGGATTTAAGACCCCGACCCTAAGAAATCATTTAGTAAATATTTATATAGGACTTTGAGAAATAAATCAATAAATAAAACCCAAGAATGAGGTCTGGCCTCAAGACCTCCGGTCAGTAGAGCTCCGACCACCGGAAACTTCACCTTTCGGCCAAAGCTAGAGAATCTGAGCGGCCAAACTATTAAGCAGCCGTGCTGTCGAACACCTAGGGCCAGGCCTTTGAACTTCCCTCACTCTTCGTTCATAACGAACAAAGGGAAAGGACAAGACCCGGCAAAAAGTAAAGGAATCTCTGCAAAAGCTGAAAGCCCCGAGATTCCCTCCAAAAGCTGCTACTTACCAATAATCCCACTAAAAAGCTAAGCAGAATATCGGCTGGTCGGCTGACACCACGTCCGGACAAATGACGCGCAGCTAAAAGTTGCTGCAGCCAGAATATCAGGTGGGCGCCGCCCACTGGTCGACCGTAGGCCCATTTTGGCACCAGAGGAGATTCCCCTCAGGCCTATATAGAGAGACTATCCCTTCCTCCAAACTTCACACCAAACTCCCTCCAGAGCAGATATACCCTCCGTTCTGCCTCTCTTTCTCTCTCTAAAAAGCTTGTCCAAACACCCCTCCATTCGACAAACCTCGCCGACCGACCAAATCATAAATTCCTTACTTGTCCAATCACTTGGCAGAGCATTCCCATACTCCTTAGTGTTCGGCAATACTTAGCCGCACACTCCACCTGCTCAAAGAAATCCTTTCGAAAGTTCCCGACGTCCTTCAGTCCAGCAGAACTGCAGACCTCCGGACACTTGTTCTCTTTGACAAAGCTCAATCCGCACTTAGCACCATTCGGCAGAGATCGATTAGACGACTCCCTCTTCAATCAGAAGGTACATTTCTAAAATTGGGCCTTCGGCCATCTCACTTATTTGGAAAAAGCCATAGATACACTCATTGATGTTCGGCAGACTCATTCTAAGTCGAGCCGCACACCCGTTACTTCACCTTCTCTGCGTGGCATCCATATCGTAGCTCAGCAGAAATACCAAGTGTTCAGCACTCAGCCAGACCATCCAGACAACCCTTTTTCACCCTCTGCCTGAACCCATTGCAGCTTGGCAAACATGCTCGGGCCATTCCAAAACATCTCTGACTCTTCTCGTATCATTGCCAACCTCCCAAACTGCTGGAGCACTAGTGCTCGGTAAGTGACAGTTCGCCATTTTAGAACCTTAACTTTGTAAGCTCGGCTATGTATCCAGTATCTTGAGTATTTAGCCCTAAGACCTTATAATCACCTTAGTAATCGTTTCGACAAATCTTAACGTCCAAAGCACCCTTCCCCGCACTACCATGATTCAGCAGTGGCCATGCTGGCTGCTCGACAGAAAGAACCACCATTCCTTAGAGCTCCGGCCATCAGTGTTCGGATGAACTCAGACTAAATCAGAAATGTTCTCAAGAGCCTTAATCAAATATCATAAATCATTTCGACTGGCCAAACAATCCGAAGCACAAACTAACTTAGACTTTTGAGAATTATCCTTTAATGCTTTAATTCAAATACTAGATTTCCTAAATTAATATATTCTAACTATAAGTAAAACGAAGCAACTAATGCACATTATATAGTCACAGAGGATAAGGAGATTAATACTATAGGGATGGTATTTTACCATTACCATCCCAATAATTCCAATTTTGTCTTTGAGCTCTCCTTGAAGTATGATAACCATCATTTTGCCAACCTCCTAGGTTTGGAGTTCTTCTTGGTGGAAAATTGATCCTTTGCCTTTCTTGAAGTTGTGTACTTCTCCAATGATTATTGAAGGCTTTTGGAACTCTTTGTGCTATATGTTGATTTCTCTAAGGAGTTCTTCTTCCATATCTTTGATTATCCTGAACATCGCTCTTTTTTCCTACAAAACAATTTGAGCCTTTTGGTACCCACTTCCACTTGGGTACATTTTTGTTAATATCTTTCTTCGGGCACTTTTGGTGAGTATGCCCAATAGTCTAGTAATGAAAGCATTGAACTCTAGCATTTGAAGTTTGCTTAAATGAAACATGTTTTTAAATGGGGTGCTAGAAGTAGATGCTATATATCCAAGTCCAGAGCTTTCTTCATAGGGATTTTGAGTTTTTAGAAGATAATATAGTGATTTCAAACTCTCTAACATGCCCTTGATTTTCTTATCTTTAAGTTCAAGTTCCTCTTGTAAGTATTTAACATCTTTCTTAAGTTTTTGATTTTCTTCTTCCAATATAACCATGGATTTTCTTAAAGCACCATTCTTCTCTGTTATTCTCTTTGATTCTTCAAAAAGGTTTTCAAATGCAGCATATATGTCTTCATCATCTTTTTCTTTGTTTTCAGATTCACTTTTATTAATTGATGCTAAAAAGCAAAATTCACTTAGGTCAATATCTGATATGTTCGAATCATTATAATTCCAAGTCGCAAAGGCCTTTTCCCTTTGTTATTCCTTACTCTACAGTTTGAGGCAATATGTCCAAGTTTATCACAATTAAAGAATTGCCTATCCTCTTCTCTAAGGGATCAATTTTGTTCTTGCTTCTTCATATCCCATCTCCTTTTAATAAACTTCTTAAATTGTTTAGTAAGAAGAGCAATGTCTTCTTCATCATCCGAATTTTCTTCTTTTGTGGATTGTAGAACTATGGTCTTTCTAGGTTTTTCTTCTTGTTCTTCTTCCAAGACTACCTCGTGTGTCACTAGCGATCCTATTAGTTCCTCAATTGAAATAAGTTTCAAATTACAAGCTTCTTCTATCGTTGTGACCTTAGGTCTCCATTGTTTGGGTAAGCCTTGTAAAAAATTTTGGACACATTCACCGTTTGGGATTTCTCGACCTAGGGTTTTTAGTTCATTTACCACATGCGTAAACCTAGTATACAATTTCATGATGTCTTCTTTAGGTTTCAGCTTGAACATTTCATATTTATGCAAAAGTGTACTTATACGTGTTTCTTTAACTTGGCTAGTTCCTTCATGTGTAACTTCTAAGGTGTCCTAAATTTCTTTAGCAGTTTTACTCACCTGATAGTGTATATCCTTTGATTAATTCCTTCTTTCTGAAAATTTACACCTGATAAGAAAGCCAAAATGAAATTAGGCCTCTCATGCTAAGCTTCGTCCAAGCAGGCCAGAGGACATACTAGTCGAAAGGTGATTGGCCGAGCACCAATGTGCAAGGTCTAACAGTTCATTAAAGAGGCTAAGGGCTATGGATGATCACTAGGCTAGCTGAGCACTCAGGCTTCCAAATAGTCATCTCAGGGTTTACGTCAGTTACTTAAATGGGTAAAGGTCAAATGACTAGTTTAGGTTGAGAAGAATAAAGTAATGGCATGTCGAACTGTAGATCGGTAACTGAGGTAGCCAGACTAGTAAAGATACTATTGACTGAGCATTTACCGCTCAAGAATTAATGTTTTTAGACTTCTAAGTGGTCAAAATGGATTATAAGGATGCTTTTAGTGATTTGGGCTAAAGTCTCGCTTAGTATGATGCTCAGTTGAACAGAGAAGGTGACAAAAACCTAGAAGGGGGGTGAATAGGTCATCTGATTTTTACAGCCCTTTTTAATTCTTTTTAATTAACAAACAAAAACAAGCATGTCAGCGAGTTGGATAAATGTAAACACAAGGTAAGCAAGGTGAGTAAGATAGAGATAAGAGAAAGACAGAAGTGACACCGTGATTTTTATAGTGGTTGGAAAATTTCTTAATCCACTCTTCAGCGTGATCTCCCCTGGACCATACCAGTATCCACTATGTAATCACTTTACAGAGATAAACGCAAACCTCTCTTCCTAGCCTAACTCCTGTAGACTAAGGTAATCTCACCAATAGAGTACACGCAGACTCTATCATCCCGACCTCCTTGGGCTGAGGTACACTCACCCAGGCTAAACGCAAAGCCTGACTATGAAAAATGCAAAGCATAGATTTGCAGGGTAAACGCAAACCCTGACTGTGCTAAATGCAAAGCATAGATTCCCAGGACAAATGCAAGTCCTGAGTATACTAACATAAGGTATAGGTTTATCAAGGGGGTACATTGTAAAAGGTCCAAATAAAAAAGCCTGGTGCCTATAAACAATTAGAACTCTACCCAAGGGCGTTAGTCCTTTCCCAACTTAAAGACTACACAGGGGATATAAGCTCGAATCTCACTGGGGTAGGTATTTGTGCTTGTGCTACAATGTATGGAAAAATATAGAAGACCAAGTGATGTGATACAGTGAAAATCATACCCCTTGTCAAAACCCCCTCAACAGATAAAATCAATGACGCCAAAAAGAGTGCACAGAGTAGTATGGCGAAGTACTACCAGAATCTATAGATATAGGCGATGAAGAGTCCTAGGAGAATACATATGATAAAGTATCTCCTAATCGCTCAAGTTGCCAAATTCCTATCTATTACAGAATACAACTGAAATTCCTACTACAAGATAGGTTCTAGAAAATGAAAGCGCAAAAGCAACTGAGACTAAATATAAATGATGTGCTTGGCCCAAATGATGCAAATTGTCAAATATTTTGGCTCAAGCTTTTAGTCTTTACTCAATCCTCCTTGCTAAGATACCGTCTGGTGAATGCTCAAGGTAGAATACAATCTGGATCCTTAGTCAATCCTGTATTATAATTGCACAAGTAGCAAACTTATTAAATATATCATGCGGTAGAAAGAATTATAACAATCAAAGCGTATGCAAATTTAACAACCCTTAAATAGATATACCAAAGTGAAAACGCCAGGGTGTTCTATTTTTCCACATGCAAAAGTCCAAACAAATAATATAGTGGCTGCCAAAGATATCTTTCTAACAAGTGCATATACAAAGTAAATCTCAAGAGACATACGAAGTAAATCACATCAGTCCACTAACTATATTCTTAGGGTAACGTAGTTTGGATTTATCGTTTAAGAACATGTGAGGTACATGATCTTAGGCATGCAATAAACTATCTCAAGATGATTTAAACCATTGTGTAAGCTTTGTGAGATATTTATGAAGTTCAACTATGCCTAGATTAATTATCACTTTACACACTCTCTCTAAAGTCTAGTTTTACCAAGTGAATCATGAGAGGTGTTTAAGCGTGGTTATGCCAAGATTACATTTCAAGATTTTTGATCACACACTCTAAGAAGTTGTTCTACCTAAGAAGAGAATACGAGTGGTGAACTTAACATATGCTAAGTCAAGTTGTTTTACAATAATATTTCCACAAACTGTTCTAAGGACTTAAGCCTAGAACTAGTCAAACTTTAGCCAAATCAATATAGTCTTAGAAAACTTGACAATAGATAAACTTTTATGAAAGTATGGCCTAACTAGATTATGTTAATGCAAGAAGAAGGCCAAATGTAAAACATGTAATATCTCAAATATAAGTTAAGAAAACTTCTTAAGTTGGAAGGATGTTACCCATGTGAAGCTTGAACCAAGTAGAATAACTCCCAAAGGATGCACATAAAAAAGCTCAAGGGATGGACTGAATTTTTCTTCACAGTAGGCTTTGGACAACAATGGCTAGTTGGAGGACACACACTTGATACACACTCACACTCCCTCACTATGTTTGTTCTTCCTAGAAGACTTTCAGAGAAGATGTGTTTTTTTGGGGACTGGTGGTTTTTTTAGGAAGACTCACACACACAGTATCTTCTTCCTCATTGGCTCACACACACACTCACACACACATACACACTAAGGATTTTACTTAGAAGGCACAGGTGGTGGTGGTGGCTCTCGGAGGAGAGAGTCTCACTATGAGACTTGGTTCCTTTTTCTTCCCCTTGTTGTCCCCCTGTATTCCCTCCCGACTGTTCTCTCTTTGCTCTCTGTGAGAGTTCTATCTAAAATGTGTTTCAGCCTATCTCCTCAGTAGTTTGTCTCAGCATATATTTGTGCCTTGGCAGAATTCTAAGCCAATCGGGCAAAACAAATTGAAATGGTCTGTGTGCATTGGTTGCTACAAGACACAGACCAATTGCAGACCTGAGTCACTAAGACAATAAGAGCTGCAATGCTCAAAATGTGCAATGGATTCAGCTGAGACATTTTGTCTCAGAATGAAATTTAGCCGAAAATAGAACCATGACAACGACAAGACCAATTGATTTTATTAGGGAATATTTGACCTACGAAAATCAAAGAAAAATACTTGTATATGACTTATATGCATTGTGAATTTATATTGAAAAACAATTTAAACATTTAAAGCATCAAATCAACAAACCCAATTTTGTTTTTCTGTAGAATCCGCGACCGGTAGATGGACCGGGAGATCCACTAGTGGATCCGGTCCTGCGATCGGTCCTACAACCGGTCCTGCGATCGGTCCCCAGTATGGTTCCAATTTTTATTTTCGTATTTGTTTTACCAGGAATTGAGGTTTGGGCAGTATTCTTCTATCGGAAATTCATTCTTGAATCAAGGTTTAAATTATACCCTTATAGACTAAATTAAAAAACCTTTTATCCTTGTTTATAAAACCATTTCTATTTCAATTTAACTCATTCTTCATTCAACTTTTAAAACCTTTAACCCTAAGGACTTGGC
>NMUG010008231.1:0-11736 GCA_002855965.1 Monotropa hypopitys | reverse complement strand
TCGAACCATTCGGACACAAACTTCCGAAATACCCTATTTTGTTCGGAAGTTTGTGTCCGAAGCGGAATCATTCGGACACAAACTTCCGAAGTGGGCTGTATTCAGCATTTGAATGGTTGTATCCAGAATTCCCCTTAATGTTTTGTAGTTATCCTCACTTTTTTATTTTTAACAATTAGGATAGATGTACTCACTTACATAGCACATTGCATGCAACACATCCTTTTTTCTCTTACATGTTGCACAGTGTATATTTCACACCATCACATATTAAAACGTTAATTAATTATTTTATCAAAAAATACATTTACCCCCATAATTATATAATTTATTAATTCGGCCCATATATTTAAAATTTCAAATTTTAACCCTTAATTTCACATATTTTATTTTCTTAATCCTCAAGTTATTATTTTTTTGCGCAATTAAGCTCAATCTCGAAAAAATCATATTCATAACTTAAAATTTTAAATCCCAATATTTATTTTTAAATAATATATCCATTATAAAAAATTTCGGGTCTCACAGTTGTCACCTTGCGGGGGCAAGCCAGGGCCTTCGGTCTCATGGACCTCCGGACAAAGGCCCTCACATGTCATCTTGCGGAGGCTACCAGGGCTTCTGGACTCACAGACCTCTAGACAGTTCTATTTGCACTTCCGAGGGATAGAACTGGCAGTTCATCATATCCTTCGGCAACCAGAGAAGATCCACCAGACCACCAAGGAGTCAAGCCAGTCCGACCGAGTGATTTCCTTCCAACACTCTGGCATGCCAGCCCAAGCAACAAGAAAGCCTCATGTGCAAGCTCCCCACTGGGAGGAGGCTCAACTTCCACCATTGTCCCGACTATTATCGAAGGGTCCACCCGTCGACAGTTTTAGAAAGCAATGACCGCCAAAGCATGGCAACACACCCTGGGCTCACTCTAATGTGGGATGATGCGGTCCAGCCCACCGTCTGGTGACCTAGCCTACAAGCATTAGGGTTGACATCAGCCACGGGGCGGCCTCACGTGTGTCATGTGCCTACTTCTGGCACCAAGTCAGGTTTGGAGATGCATAAATACACCTATTGAGGTACTGTTCATGGTCTCTTGGCTCAATTTAGCTCTTTGACTGCTTATACATTTTTTCTTCTCTGGTCCTTACTAACTTAGCCATTAGAGGCCTCTTTCGGTCACTGTCAATTAGTGGGCACTCACCTTTGTTTTGTAAGAGCCAAGTAGGAGGAACCCCCATCTCTTTGCAGGTTAGACCTCCAGCCCCTTTCGGAGCCTACGGTGGAAAGCATCTCCTCCAGTAGTGCATCACCGACTCTATGTAGGATCTTCGTAACCCTCCAGACAGAAGCTTAGGCAGGGCAAGACAGTGATATTCTCAGTCACCATATTTGGCAACTCCGATACGGAACTTTGTTCCCCAGAATCCGATGACAACCCTTTTTACCCTTTATTATAAGCTCTTTTTCTACTCAATGGGAGGCGAAAACTAGTAATCTGATCGCAATGAAGCTATGACACCCCCTCTTCCTTCAGACTTGTTGGAGTCCTCTTCGCGTCAAGCTGACGACCAGATTTGCCAAAAAGATACAGAGATTGCTTTCCTGAAGGACCAGCTAGCCAAGATCACAGTCCTCTCCGCCTTACAACGAGATGATCTGGCAGGAGATAGATGGAGTAACGCTTCTTCTCCCCACTCCAACTCTCACAATATCGGTCGACGCCTTACTTTGGAGTGATGGGAGAAGCCAAACAACCACGGTTGTTCGAGTAAGGTAAAGGATATATGTCGATCCCATACTACCGAGCACCAGTCGGGTGGCAGTCGCATCCAGTCTTCTATACGACATCAATCCGGTGACACTATCTCGAGCTCTCGCTCCGGCCGATCTTATGAGACTCTCTACCTCCTGGATAACGGAGATCTCGCACCAGTCATCCCTTAGAGGGGCACCAACCCAGAGCCCCATGCACGGGAACACACATGGCCAAGGCATAGGGATCATAGGGAGAAGCCTACGCATTCTACAGACAAGTATTGGCAGGAACATTCCGAGCACGTCCACAAAAGGAGATACCACTGACACCAAGAGTCTCCATCCCACATAGAGCATGATCTCTAGAACTATATCAACCAGAAGTGAAGTCGCACAGTCAATAGTTCTGTCAGGAAAGTGACTCCCCATAGGCCCACAAACAATGCAAGCTTACGATAGCTCGGACTCTCTCCATTCACCCCATAGATCGAATAGACAACCCTCCCCCAGGGCTTTGATCTGTCAAAGTTCACGAAGTACGATCCCAAGACAGATGCTTACACTCATCTCATCCACTATCGGCATATCATCTCTCTCTACACCACCAATAACGTAGTGATGTGCAAGGTATTCCCCACAAGTCTCGATACTATTGGGTCCCTCTGGTTTAACAAAATCCCTCCATGTAGCATTACTTGCTACCAGGACCTTGAAAGAGCCTTCATGACTCGCTTTATGACGAGCAGCAAGCAGAGGAAGGAGGTCGATGCCCTCATCAGTTTGAGAAAGCATCTGGATGAAAGCCTTTGGCAGCATGCCGAGAGGTACTAGGAACTTTTTAATGAAATCCAAGGCTGCAATCAGATGGTAGCATCATCATCTTTCAAGATTGGCATTGAAAGTGACAACTAGATCTTTGCTGACCTCACACTCCACCCGCCCAAAGACATGGATGATTTCATGCTCCGGATAGAAAAGTTATGTCAATTGGAGGATCTTCTAATCGAGTGAACAACACAACAAAACGACATCAGGGATGGCCCCAATAAATCTCTGAATCCATACGAGTTCATTGCTGAAACCACCATGTTTACTAATCCAATATACACGATTCTCAGACATATCGAGAATCAGACATTTTTTGCCTGGCCAGACACCAAGCTCGGGACTGCCGGAAGGACAAAAGATAGAAGGGTCCACTGTACATTCCATAAAGAACATGGTCACTTTATGACCGGGTGCAAACCCTTCAAGTCGTACCTGGATCGTCTGGTGCAACAGGGACACCTGGATATATGGATCAACTAATAGAAAACCAAGGAGATATCTCAAGCTGCCGGATGTGCCAATCAACCGGAGGAGGACATCCCGATGATCAATGTGATCCTTGACACCTCAACAAAGAAGCTGTTGATCACCTCTGCACAGAACCCGACTAGGCATCTACCTCAAGACAAGTGCTCATGGTCGGGTCTGCTCCAAAGTGGAAGCTTTCGTCTGAGCAGTCAAGGTGGACTATCATGCTCACAGAGAAGGACCTTGAACGAGTCCAGCTCCTCTACAACGACACCCCTGTCATCACTCTCAGGGTTGGTTTGGCAAACGTCTGGCAGATCCTCATTGACTAGAGAAGTTTTACCGAGATAATGTACTTTCCTCTTTTTTCAAGCTTTATAATTGTCTGCAAATGACTTGCAGCGTGCCAACATCCCTCTTGTTAGATTCAACGGGGTTTTGGTCTGGCCCCTGGTAAGATTAGCCTTCCTATCTGTACTAGATCCTGCATAGTCAACACAGGATTTATTGTGGTCGATATTCCAAGCCCCATACAATGCCATCCTTGGATGGGCCTGTATCCATTTCATGCAGGCAATTGCTTCCACCTACCATCAGATTGTCTGTTTTATCGGAGCCTCCAGATGGCAGGAAGATATTCACAAGGATCGATCAACATCCAAAAAATGTTACATCTCAGCCATCCGGGAGAACAAATAAATTAAACAAGTTCAGTGGGTAGAAGTACCCTTCAGTCCTGGAAGACATCGGAACTCCAGTACCAGACAAGGTAATGGAAGAACTTATCTCTGTGCCAATAAACGAGGACAGAAGTCACTCCTTCCTCATTGGATCATCACTTTTACAACTGGAGCGAGAGGAGATGATCAACTTCCTTAAAACAAATAGCGAGGTCTTTGCGTGGACTCTATACGAGATACCCGGTGTCGACGCATTATTCATTTGTCATCAGTTGAACGTTGATCTGGCTCAGCGTCCTGTTGTCCAAAGACTTAGACGCTCCTCTCCAGCACACACATAGGCGGTCATCGAAGAAGTGGACTGGTTACTCAAAGCAGATGCCATCTAGGAGGTTTAGTACCCTACATGGCTTGCCAACACCGTCATCATAAAAAAGTCAGACAAATGGAGGGTCTGCATCGACTATACCAACTTCAATGACGCTTGTCCAAATGACTGTTTCCCTTTAGACATGATTGATCAGCTTGTTGATGCAACGGCCAGACATCAACGGCCGAGCTTCGTGGATGCCTACAGGGGCTACCACCAAATCTTCTTGACCGAGGAATACATGGACAAGACTGCCTTTATAACCCCTAAAGGGGGTTTTCTGCTACAAAGTAATGCCCTTCGGTCTCAAAAATACCAAAGCCACTTATTAGTGAATGGTATTTAGAATGTTCTCCAAACAGATCAGAGACACCATGGAGGCCTACATTAATGACATGGTTGTCAAGAGCAAGCTTTTGAATGACCACATCTAGCATCTTGCAGAAGTCTTTGAGGTACTCAAAAGGCACAAGCTCTGGCTAAACACCAAAAAGTGAACCTTCAGCGTTGGATCTGACAAATTCCTTAGCTATCTTATAACTAGTCGTAGAATAGAAGCGGATCCATCTCAGGTCACAACAGTGTCTATCTTGAGGCCTCTGACAACTATCAAAGAAGTCCAACGACTGACAAGGATGGCAGCCGGCCTGAGCAGGTTTATCAGTCAGTCATCTGACCTCTACCAGCCATTCTTCCAAGCAATAAAAACGAGTCGGTGCAGCTACAAATGGACGGAGGAATACAACGAGACCCTCTGATAGCTCAAGAAGTACATGGTTAGTCCTCCGGTACTTGTCACACCGAAGTATTTTGAGCCACTTTTGCTTTACCTTACCGTCTCTCAACATACTGTGAGCGTAATTCTTTGCCGAGAAGAAGGAAGGGATCACCAGCCAATCTACTACACAAGCAAAACCCTACTCCCTGCCAAAATCAGGTACCTTACACTCAAAAATCTTACCCTCGTCCTGGTTTTTTCATACAGGAAGCTGCTCCCTTACTTCTAACAACACACTATCGTGGTGCTGATAAAGCACCCGCTCAAGCCAGTCTTCTGGAAGGTTGATATTTCAAACCAGATATTCAAGTAGGTCATCGAACTTGCCAACTTCGACATCAAATATCATCCCAAAATGACCATCAAAGCTCAGGTCTTAGACGACTTTATCGCCGAATTCTTCTATGGGCTAACCCCCAAGAGACTCAAACAGATCGGTCAACTGAAGACTCCAATCAACCGACTGCTTCCACCTATTTAGCGCTATCACCGCTCCCAGGCACATCCACTCAGCATCCAAAGGACCCATAGTAGTTGTTCCATGGTGACACCTGGAAGCAACATGTTGATGGCGCTTCAAATAATACAGACTCTGGTATAGGCATTGTCCTCATCTCACCTGAGGGAGTCATGCATGAAAACTCTCTCTCCATTAAATATTCGACATCCAACAATGAGGCAGAATATGAAGCCCTCATATCTGGACTACAACATGCAAATGACATCAGAGTTGAGAAACTCTACATCTATTGCGACTCCCAACTCATCGTCAACCAGCTTACTGGAGAGTACGGTGTCAGAGACGACAAAATGTTCAAGTACCCCAGCTCTGCACTCAATGAGATCCAGAAGTTTAAGACCTTTTGGGTAGAATAGATATCCAAGGAGCTGAATTATCACGTTAACACACTAGCAAAGCTCACTTCAGCATGTTCCACTATAGGTTTTCGGTCAATCTCTTTCAGTGCAATTCTAGAGCCCAGCTTCGAGCCTACCGTCTAGGAGGTAAACACCATTTCAAATGGACCAAGTTGGATGGATGAAATCCATGCATTTCTCAAGAGTGACACTCTTTCGGAGGACCGTCGAGAGGCACATCATGTCCGTTGCAAGGCAACAAATTTCTGGTTGTCTCCAATGGAGGCCCTCTACCGACGATTGCACACTGGTCAATACCTGCTCTGTATTCATCCAAACCAAGTTGCTAGCACAATTCCCCCACCATTAGTAAACAGTAAACGGAGAACTAGGCATTAATAATTTATAAAATACGATTCTACTACTCTAGCTAGTAGAGCGTCAAGTTCAAGATTGATCCACAGAGAGTTGACAGATTCCAAGAAATTTGCTAGGTTAAAAGGTTTGGTTTTACAAGTGTTGGCGGAAGGACACTACTCTTGTATTGATTTTGGTTTTGTGATTTAGAAACTAAGACTTAAATTAAATGGATGAAAATTAGATTAACTAGGTAGAATGGTCATAGAGATAACTAACACCTAACCTAAGATATGATTGACTTTACGGGAGTTAAGAGGTGATAAGGGAGAGAGGATTCGGTTCACAATGGAAATTTATCTAACCTTTAGAGTGACATAGCTAAAGACATAGAGTGTGCCAAGGTGATTGACGACACTCTATCGAATAGATAACCACTCCCGATTTAGACCTAATGAAGGGAACCACATACTCCAAGCTCCTAGATAACCTCAAGACATCCAACAATCGATAGAAGAGTGGGTTCAAGGTGACTTATCTCCACAATACATTTTATTGAACACTTGGCAGGCCATAGCACCAAGCATGGCATTGACCATATCAATGGCTACACACTATCAAGGTGGTAACACTACCAAGTCAAGACCTAAACTAGGAGCCTAAGGTACCCTAAACCACTCATATGTAAGTTCATTATAAGGTAAAATCAAATCTACCCTAGGTCAAGGAGTGCTAGTCACTCCATGACCAACCAAGGAAGCTAGCCCTCCATAAAATCTAATACAAGAAAAGAAATGGAAGAAATGCAAGGAAAAACATACATTGAAATGTAAACACTAAAGTAACAAAACATAAGTGCGCAGAAAAAGTACGTAAAGAGAGATAGAAGTATGTTACCTACAACATTAAAGAAGAAGGAAAATGCATTCGAGACATAGAAGATGGCCAAATCTAGAGAGAAGATGGAGGGAGGTAGAGAAAGAGAGACTCCGTCCTCCCTAAACCCTAATGGAAAATGAAATGTAATGTTAAAACGTAGTTAGGTCGGAGTATACATCAACATATATACCCCCATACATTTAGAGATGAAAATACCCTTAATGACAAATACAAAATGCAGAAAATGACCCAAGAGAACGGTCCCCAGAGGGTCGAGAGACCGGTCCCTCCCTTGTTCTTGTGCCCACTCTTCTTATAGAGACCAGTCCCCAGAGGTACGGGAGACCGGTCCCTGCATTATTGCTTGGCCTACTGGAGTAAGGAGACCGGTTCCCGGCAGTACGGGAGACTGGTCTCTGGCTTGGAATTTTTTGGTTGTTTTCTTCATGCTCTTTCGAAAGACTGCAATTCATTTACCGGGAATTGGGGAAGGGAGTGATACCCGGAGTGCTGGGAGATCAGTACCCAGGCCATAGATGGCCAAAAATGCTTCTTTGTTGATTCGGGTCATAGTCGGGTGTTTGTTTGAGGTCCAAGAAGTTTCGTAATCATCCAAATGCATCAAGGGATACCAATATAGCCTGTAAAATAGTTATAGACTAGAAAACATGATTAAAATGCATATGTACATAAAATAGGTACATTAATAAGTAAATGCGATATAAAATAAGTTGAAAGGAACACAAAACAATAATATTATGTGCAAACTCACTTAAGGACTAGGACAAACAATAAATAGGGAAAGTGAAAGGATAGTTCCTTTAAAAACCTCAGACAACCTCGGTAGGATAAGTAAGGTCTCGTGAGGGTTTTAAGTAATGATCACCCACAAAACGTAGTAAACTACTTCTACATAGCATCCAAAATATACAAGTCAAAACTCAAAATATAAGAAAGAAAATGGATCCTTAAAAAGAAGTGTGGGCAAATGATGTTCACAATGCTAGCAAATGTAACAACAAGTCATGGTACCAAAATTTAACGTGTGTGTGCAAGGCTTTCCGTCGTAAATGAGACACAACCCAAAAGTCAGTCTAGATCGAGTTTCGACTTCAAATATCACAGTGTCATGCACTCACAAATAAGACTAGAAATATGGGTGCATATACTAACTCTCATATGTGCAGGTGGAAGATATGTATAATAAGCCAAAGCATCCTGCACAAAGTGACATGAAAAGGATGTACAATATAGTGGGGATGATCTCATAACAAGGAAATGTTAAGCAAATGGAATATGTCTACAACCAATATGCACACGTAATTGTTATTCCTAGGATCAAATAGGACTTCCATCAGTGATAGCATTAGGTAGGGGAAGTGTATCGGGCATAGAGTATAACAATGTATGCTCGAGAATAGGCGAAGTACAAATGTAGAGAGCAAAACAAAAATGCAACTCAATTTTCTTTTCTTTTCGACTACACCATATTCATCATTTTTTCTCAATCACCAATACATCCCAACAAATGTGAAACCGACATGCCATCAACTAAAAATGAATAGGTGACTCCTAACTTATTTGGTTCCCAATGTTTTTGAATTTTATGTGATTTTTCTAGGGAAGGAGGGGTACACCAATAATGAATCCAAAGCTAACATAGACCACCTTATCTCTCCAAATACATCTCCATATACAACACAAATGAATCAACCTATTCTCAAGACATAAGATATAGAAATATAGGCTCAATCAAGAAAAAAGGTTCAAATGACGGCTCAAGTGGGCAAGCAAGGGATAGTATGCAACAAAGAATGATCCGGCCCAAAATATCAAAAATTGTCTAAAATTCTCTCCTAAGTTCAACAATAACCGTGCATGCAAACCAAAACGATGTGTCGATGAAAGTGAATTCCTAATGCATAGCGACAAAAATAATGAGATCAACAACGAGTAAAATTATTTTTCGTGACAACAAGAGTTTATTTAACACCACTCTAAGGAAAAGTATGGCTCTAAGCTCTCTCAGGCATAAGTCTCCACTAAACAAGCTATCAAGACAATCGAGGTGCGACTCACAAATGACTCAAGCCAAAATTTTCATGGAGTGCAAAGGGTTAAATCTAGGTGCCAAGACAAATTTTCTAACAAGCTAGCAAAATGAACTAAGATGCCACAATAAGTCCAACTGAGGCTCAACACAATCCTACTCATGAAATAGAGTAATAACTCACAACATCCATGCAAAGGTAATTCACAATTTATTATAACTAACAACTGACCGGGTCCGTAACGTGGACAATGCGAGATATACTTTTATCCATGCCTTAAAGGGAAAAGAGACAGGCAGCTATACTAGACCAACGATTCAAAACATTTTTTTATTTTTTAAGACTCTAGGATGGGACTAAAAGTGAAAAATAAACAAAATTAAAGCATAAAAATACACCATGTTGATACCCAATTTTGACTCAACCTCAAAAGTCAACAAATTAGTCAAACCAGACTGTAAACAGATCAAAATGCAGTTTCAGGATGTTAGGACTTCCTGTGAGTAGCACTGATGTCAGCCAGCGACGACGCATCAATCAACAAACATTGATAAATTGTTAAGGAACATTTACTCGAAGACAGAATTTCTACCCAACGCGTGGTTCAGGATAAACAGTAACCGGACGGCCGACAAAGCTCATCTCTACATGCATTATGCTCCAAAATCAACAAAATTTTATACGATCATCCAAAATCATGTTTAGGAATGGAAAGGCGACAACAATTTCATTACTGAAAAACCTGCACGAAAACTAAATCCATCTGATCAAAATTCGGAATTCAGTTGAGCATAAACACTAATCTGATCATTTTCACTGCGATAGCAAGCCGACATCGGAAATAGGCAAACACAATTTCTACGGACCTCATTTACAAAGTCAGACATTTCTTGCAGATTACATTTGACAGATGAAGAACAGTCCAAGATGTACACATAAAGCCTCCACCTCCGTTTAAAGTAAAAGTGCGAGTTTCCAAGGTTTTTCCAAAAAATGTCTGGATTGACCCCGAGATATTTTCTAAATTCATGATTCGACTCAAGGATCGCAGATATCTACTTCGAATTTTCAAAGACCGAGTCTAACCAAGGTCTGAGCAGACGCAAACTGAAGTTCTGGATCAATTTCAGGACCCGAGAATGCTTTTACAAATTAAAATATATTTTCTTTTATTTTCATTTTTATTTTGGTCTGAATAAATGAGGTAATTCCCACCCAAAAGACCAGCCAAAACATCAAATTATCCTTTCCTATGCACTTCCCAATAAAAAATTCAGTGACTCAGCATGTCGCATCTATTGATGCGACATAATTCAATCTATATAAAGACCATTCTCCCTCTTAGGAGAGGACCCTTGATCATTGAACTCCTCACACTTATTTCCAAAGAAATTTCCCTCTGGGAAAAACCTTTCTCATACTTCTAAAACCCTTCCAAAAATCATCCAAAAACTCTCCAAAATCCCTCCAAAATTCACAAAACCTTACTTCCTTCAAGAACACCTTTTGTTCTTGAAGAACACAATTCTCAAAGCCAATTTCCAGCCACCTAAAAGCCAAACCATCAAAGCCAAACCTCCCAAAACTATCAACCTATCTACCTAAAATTCCAAAAAATCAACCGAGTCTAGCCGAACCTCTACCGAATTTTCCACAGAATTACACTTTCTTTCTCTTTATTCTTTGAACATTTTTCTCGGTATAACGTTCTAAATTATAGTTTAGTATTAGTATCGGTTTTAATCCGAATACTATACTTCATTATAATTTACAGAACTTACCTTTAGAAATTATGCTTCCGAAGTGTAATTAGTCAAGGTAAATAAAGAAAATAATTTTGCATCTTTATCTTCACTTATTTTCTTTTCTTCTTCTTCTTTTCTTCGCTGCGATGTAAGCATCAAAGCGGCGAAAAATGGTTTCATAATATATCCCGGTAAAAGTCGGCACATGTATGGCTAAGCCTACTTCGTTGCCGCCGACGAGAAAATTATGAAAATATTTTTTCTACCTATCTAATATATAAACACTTAAATAAAGAAGATGACCATTCATGTCTTTCTCCTCGTTAGAATTTGACATATGCAAGGTTAAGCTTGCTCCGACGTCA
This sequence comes from Monotropa hypopitys, assembly GCA_002855965.1. NCBI lineage: Eukaryota > Viridiplantae > Streptophyta > Magnoliopsida > Ericales > Ericaceae > Monotropa > Monotropa hypopitys. The sequence goes on along the minus strand of NMUG010008231.1, from coordinate 599 downwards.
CATACGATAAAAACATGAATACGTCTTCGTCTCCAAAAAAGCATTAAAACATGATGTTGGCTCGCATGTCATTTTTCTTTTTATTCAAAGATAGGTCTTTCAAGATCTCGTTAGATGATATCTAGGCCTCACGTATGGCTATGCCTACCGACTCTTCGGTCAAATAATCAGAGATCTTAGAACATTTATTCTTTGAATAAATTAGAAATCAAACTTGTAAAAATCAACTTATGAATCTTTGGATAGTATTCACATCATGCCTTTAAGCCAACTATTCATCTCTTGAAATTTACCAGAAAAAACAAAAAACTCATATCTATCATTTTATTTTTATTTCTAAAACCCGGCCTTGTCGGTTTGTATAACTATCGTCTAGTTCAGAATATTCTAACGCGACTTATATATAATATCTTATCTCCTATTCATATATATCTATATATATTACACACATATATATAGTCTCCTTCTCTCATTTTAGCATCTCATTCTTGCCACTCAAAAATATCTTTTAAAGAAAAAGAAAGAAATCTCTCGATTCGTGCTGTTCAGCGAAAACTTGCAGTAGCTGACCGACTTGGATCAAAAGAACATCTTGTGAA
>NMUG010008230.1:0-11736 GCA_002855965.1 Monotropa hypopitys | reverse complement strand
GTTTATAAATGCTACGGCTTGCACTCTCGCAAAATGTATCTCTATGGATGTCACCTTTTGGGAAACAGCCCTTTTATTCCCTCTCATATTTTTAGGGGGAGAATAGTATCTAGGAAGAAATGAGAGAGGAAGAGTGGTTGACATCCTATACTATTCTCCTATTGAGGTTAATCACCATTATCTGTATGCTCTTCACCATTACTACAAAGATGGTGATTAACCTCAATAGGAGAATTTGTAGGCTTACATCACCATTACTACAAATTCTCTTATTGAGGTTAATCACCATCTTTGCAGTAATGGTGAAGAGCATACAGATAAAGAGAGATATTAGAGACTTGTATGTCGTTTGATATACTTATCTCATACTAGACCATATATTTCATATACTGTGAGGGGTGTTAATCAGTCTATGCATGAGTCTCGTACTACACATTTTGATGCTGTTTATCATATTTTGAGATATTTCAAGTCTTCCCCATGTAAAGGTATTTTGTTCTCCAATCACGATAACTTGAAGTTGGAAGCTTTCACAGATGCATATTGGATAGATTCTATTGATGATAAACGATATACTTCTGGCTATTGTATCTTCCTTGGAGAAAATCTGATTACTTGGAAGGGTAATAAGCAGTTAGTTGTGACTAGATCCAGTGTAGAATCTGAATACAGAGCTATATCTCATGGAGTGTGCGAGTTATTATGGATTCAATTTGTTTTTGCATGATTTGGGGTTCCCTGAGAATGATCCTATGAAGCTCTATTGTGATAACAATGCAGTCATAAATATCGCTCATAATTTTGTCTAACATGATCGAACAAAGCACATAGAGATTGATAGACATTTCATAAAGGAGAAGCTGAAAATGGTTTGATATGCATGTCTTAAGACCAGTTAGCTGATGCATTTACCAAGGGTCTAAGTAGTAAATGTTTTCATCCCATTGTGTTTATGTTGGGATTGATTGATATCTTTGCACCAATTTGAGGGAGAGTGTTAAGTTATGTGTTATTAGAGGTTTATTTTGTATACTTCTTTGTAGTTAAGGATAGTTAGGCCATTTTGTATTTTCCCATTGTTCATATATACAAATAATGAGATGGGGTAACCCTAACGTAGTTTTTTCCCTATCTCTTTCAAACTGAACAAAAGAGACTCATGAATACATACCTAAGCTTTTCAACAGGAAAGAAACATGCGAAACAGAGGTTATGTGCCATGTTTGAGTCATGAATGGGATTCGGGGTAGAAGTAACAAAATGGGAGAGGGGGGGACAAGTAATAGCGTGGGCGATGGATAGTATTACATATTCCATAGGTATGCCATACTTTTTGTTCAGTGGAAAGAGGCTGGTATTCATGTGTTTTGGTGTCTCCAATCTGGAAAACAATAGGATGGTAAATGTTAAAAGATTTTGATGTACAATCGACACACACTCTTCTATAGTGTCTCCATGTGCCTATTCTCCACACACATCAGCTGTAGTTGACATTGTAACTCCAATTTCTTCCCTCCATCTGGTCTGTACGGAGAGAACCAGCCTTTGCTGAGTGATGGTGATGGTCATTTTTTCCATGGATCCTCTGGTGTCAGGGTTGTTTACCACCATTGTTGCCAATCTGGTGCTTCAGCTTCTTTCATTTCCTATTTGGTCTGTCGGGCAGGTGAAGCACTGCTTTGGCCACTGATTCTGTTGTGCTAATTCAGGACTCTTTGTTAGTTTGTATGCCTTTCTTACTAGATCATGTTTTCTTGATGCATGCACCCACAGCTGTTAGTTGTCTAACTTGGTCATTTTTGTTACAAGTATTGCCCGAAATCAAGTTCTCTGGTGTTTTCCGAATGATCATATATACTTCTTTTGGCCAATCCTGAGCCCTAGAACCTAGGGAAGACAGGGTACAGACATTACCTTGAACACTATCTGTTTAAACTCTCTCCTCCATTTTGGAGTAATATGACATCAAAATTTGTATTTTTTTAAGTGCATGATCTGATTGTTCCATTGCAAACTTTACATCTCATCCCTTAATTCTGAGAATTTTCTTATGGTTCTTGTTCAGGTTGGAAGGCTTCATTTTGACGGGAATCAAATGGGAAAACTGGAAAAGGGGGATTGTTTTTGCTGTCGTGATCATATTCTGATGTGCTAGCAGCTCGAACATGAATCTTTGTGCAACCGTCTGACAGTGGTTTCTCTGTATGTTCCTGAATAATGCTTTCTATGACTATCTTCCTCCACTGCTGGCACCACCTACCTAGAAACGTTACTTTTTTGGATGCAAAAAGAGTCGTTTCAGAGAGGAATTAGAAACGTTACTTTGGTTTACCTTCATGTGCTATTTTTTGTGTGTCCAACAAAATAGAACTGTTTGTGCCATTGTTCATGAGCTGCTCTGGCTTAACATGGATTTGAACTTGTACATATGAATTTGTGGCAAATAAGTTATGAAGTATGCGACTGGTGGTTTGTGTTGAATTTCTGACCGTGTACGCAGGCTCGACGCGGTGGATCCATGGAAAAGTGCATTTATTGAAATTCTAGTTTCTTCTATGGATTTGTTCAACTTGATTGTTACTTACGAGTCTTGAATACTAACCACTTACTGTTACTCTAGCTGGTCAGCTGTGTACCTCTAAATGAGAGGCTAATGGATTAAATCTTCCCTCTTTCGACAAGAATTGTCTGTTCTCTCTTTTACAGTAGTCTTTGTCGTAGCTATTTCTTGAGCTGTTTTTTATTGGACTTGGGTTAATTGTTGTGGGCGTATTGTTCAGTTATTCTAACGAGTGTAATTGCTTTACTGTTTGACGTGATTTTTGAAAAAAAAAGGAGCCATAAAATATTTCAGATGAAAATGCATAAATTATTTGTTTAATTATATCCATCTACTACTATTGGGGGTGAGTTTCCTTCTGTCCGTCTCTGTCTATCTAGAGCTCAAACAAAGATAAATATGTCCCAGTTAACTAGCTGCACAATGAACACATGTTAGACTACTGACTTTATCACCGGTAGACTCTTAGATATATGAGTTAGAAGAGGGAATTTAAGAGAAAAATAGCATAGCAACAGTATGAGAAGAGTTGTATGCCTCTCTCTGGTCCTCCTATATATATAGACAAGAAGTGTCTCACCCCACATTCTGCGGCATGCCTCATACGTGGGACAATTGCCATTGGTGATGTGTGCCCAACATGGAAAGGGATGTGTGTGGCCTACACACGTGGCCCTGTCCCCAGTGGGGGTCTCGATATGCGCTTTTTTGCAATTGATATAGTGTTGTTGGTTGGCCGACCATCTGTCTCCAGCACATAACAAAGGATCGTGTTTTTTATCTGTAGGTGAAGTGTCGAACGTCTTGAATCAATGAGGATCGAAGAGGAGAAGACCGACGTCGCCTGTCATGTGCCGATCGAACAAGGTATGTCGTGGTGCGGGCGTCACGATGTACGTACATTCCTGTGGTTAGGCCGCCGTCTCAATACCAAACCAGACATACCGTTGGGATTCATGCATACTCGGGCCTATGCCCTGCTTTCTGCACCATCTGTCCCCATATTATCGGCCCAGTACCAAACTGTTCATCCCCCCTACAATAACTCCTCAATTCGTCAAAGGCTAGGCCCAAGGAAGATTGAACTTTTGTTTAACCGAACAACCGAATAAAAATGAATCCTTAGTTGTCCGTCCAACGGTCGAATGAAAAATGATGGGAGATGGAGTGGATGCATCTTATTGTCTATTGTCCACATGTCATCCATTGGTTGGTTGAATAGGTGTCTGACATGATGCTTGGCACACATTGGTTTAGCGGGCGTATATGACATGTCTTGTCGCATTAACGTGTGTCCATTTGGCACTTTGCGGTTGGTCGGTGGAAGTGCCACTTCAAATCTTGAATGAAACATTTGATATCTCCTCAACCCCTATAAATAGGGGCGCGAGAGTAGAGAGAGAAAATGTGATTTCTCTTCATTCTCTCCCTACTCTCATTCTCTCCCTACTCTCATATCTTAAGTTTGCAACAGATCTCCTTGCAAGCCTTCGAGCGATTACTGATTTAATGCCGGAATTTGCTTTCCTTTAGTGAATTCATTTTTCCAGAGTTTGATGATTGATTTGGTAAGCTCCTTCACCAATTTGTCATTTATTTTTGGTATTTTCTTTTCACGAAATCTTTCGAGATGTGTATCCTTTCTAGAAAAAGGATAAGCTTTCCAAAAAGGATTTTCCCATCATTGAGTTTGTCGACCGCTTTTATTGCAATCATTTGAGGCTTGGCATCCTGTGGAGACTTGAATTCATGTCGTAATTATTCTTGGTAAAATTAAATTGTGATATTGAATTAGTAACTACTGATAATTACTTGCTAAATGGAAAGTAACTACCAGTAATGAAATGGTTTCTTGTATTATCGATCGAGTGACTACTGATAGTTTATGGAATTTGATGAGATACAAAGCTAGTTATTACCGATAGTGATAAGCTAGGAGTGATCAACTAAGTTGGTGGCTTAAGTGAGATATCGAGAGTGTTATTACCAATAGTTGATAGTATCGATAGTTGCTAACCTTGGTGGAGATACAGAGAGGGTAACTAATGATAGTTCGGGGCCATAGTGGAAGGAATTGTCACTACTTACTGGTTATTTGCGTAATACAAATGAGTTAACTACCGATAATTCGAAGCCGCAATGACAAGAATTATCGGTACTTACTATACAAGTTATGGTGATTTATATATATAGGAACCTTTTTCTTATTTCATTCTCTCCCTTTAAAACCAAAAATCTGGAAACCTCTCTCCCTCTCCTCCACCAGCACCTTCTCTTTATATTCGATACCACTAGGACTTGGATTGGACCTTCTGACCAAGGAGTAGGCATGCAGATCGATTTACGGGCTTCAAGGAATACCTGGTGGATTGCGTATTCTGTCGGGTTTGGGAAGTTAATCTTTTTCTTTTGACCTTGAGGTAGGGTTTTCTTTACTCTTTATCTATATATATTTTATATATATGCATATGGTGTGTTTGAGGCATTTTTGTGGTAGACCTAAGGTTTGTTTTCCAGAAACCTACATTTCCGTTAACATATGTATGATTATAAGTAGTTATGATATGATTGATCGTGGATACGTATGATTTGTATAGAAAACATGTAGATGCGGGTGTAATCCTAGTATTCATCTCAGACTCGGAGTATTATATTTGTGCTCTTGTACACCATACACGAAGAGAGAAGAATAATTTTATAAAACCATGAATAATGATAAGATAAATGAAGTTGGATGGGGGTTGTAACAGTTCGGAGATTTATATAATATTTCCCCGTTAATTTCTAATATTTCTTGGGGTTTTTCCATAAATTTCCATGATTGTTCTTTATTTTCTTTTGGATTTTATTGATACCCGAGCCTTCTCGAGGTTTATATTTGGGTCACGTGTGATTTTGTATGCTCGGGAAAGGATTTGGAAGTATTGGTGGATATTCGGGTATTTGTCATGTTCATTTGGCAAACACATTTCGATATGTTGGATTCTCCATTTTCCTCCCCCATTTCGATATGCATAAACCTTGCCTTGACTTGCATTTCGATATGCAAGTCTAATAGTGTGTGTGGGACACATGTTTTGATGACGTCCCTATACTTGTTTTTGACTTCTTGTACTTGATTAGAGATTTATCTCTTTTATCCATGACTTCTATTATATGCTCATGTCCCCGTTAGATGCTCCATATGCCATATTAGTTGCATAAATGGCATGATATGTTTAGAATTGAATTAAAAGGATGCATGTTCAATTATGAAGTTTTGAATTAAGAAATCAAATGAATTGGTTTTGAAAAATAAATGAAAGATGCATGCTTGAATGATTCTGAGATAGAGATTTAAGATTGAATAAATATTGCATACATGATTTATTGAGAAATAATTGAATTGCATTAAGAGATATGCATAATGTACTAAATATGCATTAAGTTGATATTGAAAAATTAAAATCATAAATGATTTGTTCAAAATGAAGTTAATGCTAAAATTGGCATTTAAAAATGATTTGAAAAATCAATGGAATTGAATTGAAATGAAAGAGGTTTATAAAACAAAGATAAAATGATTTTTATATAAACAAGATGCCATAGGATCAGTACCTGCATTTTCGGAAATTCAAGAGTAAATTTCCGGAAGAACACAGCCTGCCCAAATCCCCAAATCCCGCAAAAAAAACCCCAACTTCCGGTAGATCATTGCTTAAACTAAGGAAACTTGATCTGGGCATTGTTACACACCGGAAGCAAGACCGGTTGATGCATCGGCGACAGGACAGGTGGATCCGGTGGTCCTGCCGGTCGATCTGCCGGTCGCGCGATCTGCAGAAATTGCAGATCTGGGTTTGTAGAATCTAGGGTTTGGATGTTCAAATTGATTTCACATAAATAATTTACGAGATATATATTGATTATACGAATTATTTGATATATGTTTTGTTGGTCAAAATTGTGTATTTTAAATCAAAATGAGTTGTCGCAATCGAGTTTCCATTTTCGGCAATGGGTATTCTCAAACAAAATCAACAGGTCTGAAGCATGTCTATATCTATCATTGTATTATTGTAAAGTGTATCAGTCTGCATTGTTTTAGACTCAGACTTTGGGCCTCAAAATTTTATTCAGAACATTTGAAAAGAAAAAGGAGTTGCTCGTTGGCTGTATAACACATATATGTGCAGAAGATTGTGAGATATATAGTAGGGATAGACACACAACAGGAAAAAGAATAAACCACTCTACAGAGAGTTGAGAGAAGGTTCACATAGGGCCTTGAGGTCCCTCCGAGAAGCCCTCTGAACCACCACCTCCACCAACTCCTAAGCTATCCTAGGCAAAACCTTACAGTGAGTGTGTGTGTATTAAGGAAGAAGAAGACAGCTGAGAGTCCCCTACTGTTTTAACATTTTCTCAGCCTCCTCCTCAAGAAGCCATCCTTGTTGGAAAACACCCATTGTGAGTGAGAGTGTGTGTGTCAAAGTCTGTGAGTAAATGAACCAAGAGTGTCCTCTTCTTCCAAAAATCAGTGAGCCACTCCAAAGAAGAAAAACAAGTCAGTGAACATATATATGCACTGGTTTATTCCCTCTAGCTTCAGTGTTGACAGAATTTTTGGGAGTTCATTCCTACTTACAAGCTTCACTTCAGCTATATTATTTCAACACAAGTAGACTGTAAATCTTTTATTTATGCTTCACATGTTGTAGTCTTGCTCTATATGCTTACATGTTCACACTTTGTTTGTCCAAGCTCTTGAATGAAAGTTTGTATGAAAACTTATGTTGTCAAGTCTCACATGCTTGTCTTGATTAAGTCTTAAATGATTAGTTCTAAGTAGAAGCTCTTAGAATACTTTGTAGAATCACTCCTTGGACTTGACATAGCATCACCATTCTCATATTCCTCACTTGGTAGATTATCATTTTAGAGCGTGTGGTTAGAAAGCTAGAAATATAATCTTGGCATAAGTTGAACTAAATATGTCTCACGTGCTTACCTTGGTATAACTTTCTCTTGAGAATATATTTTTCATGCTATAGATTTTTCACTACATGTGCCTAAAAGATAATACCAAACTACATGTGCTAGTAATCTAGATAGTGGACTGATTTGCTTGTCACGCTCATCTCTTGCGCTTTACTTGGTATACACACTTATTAGAGAGATTCCATTGCAGTCACTATAGTATTAAGTTTGGACACTTGTATGTGATAAAATAGAACACCCTAGATGTAATACCCGTTCCGAAATATAATTAACCTTCATAATAATTATAAAAATAATGGAATGTGGAGTGGGAATTGAGGAGGTTTTTAAGGGGTATTTAGATGTATTTTTATAAAAATATACAATTACATTAATGTCTAATAATACAAATTTAAAGTGTAAGGAGGAAGGGGTGGCAAACAAGGGCAATAATCAATTAAGTGGAGGGGCAAATGGGTAAACTAACCTAAAAATCTGACCTAAGGGTTCCAAATAGGGTCATTCTCTCATTTGGTAAGTGTATTGAGAAGGAGGCTAGAGAGAGAGGAGAGAAAGAGGCAAGAAGAAGGGAGAAATCGGAAGCCAAGGAGGAGAAATTGGAAGAAAATATCTTCATAAACCTTGTTCTAGAGGTAAACACGAATCTATTGATGTATTTATTGTGATTATATTGTTTGAAAGTTGGTCTAGATTCTGTTGATCTTATTTCATCTAAACTGTATCGTGGATTATAGATTCACTCTTGTAGTTCATTTTTGGACTTCTATTTGTGGTCTGGTGACACCTTGTGGTTTATCCTATTTTAAATTCCTAGTGAAGTTATTTGCATCGGGAAAATTTTGTACCCTCGTTGGTTGCTTCCTATTTGATGTTGCACCTTTGATTCGAGTGTGGGTAATTCGTTGTCATTGTGGAACTCCATTAAAGTAAGGAATTTTGATTCCTTTGGCTTTCCCATCTATTGTAAGATTTTATGAATCGAGTATTGCTTTGATCGGTGAAAAAGGATCGTAGATCAAATGGTCTTAAGTCCTTTGGATCATAGAAAGTTGGGTGCGAATGCATCTTGATGTCTAGACTTGGTGTGAGTATGATGCTATGCCATATTGATTGGGCTAGCACATATATATTTTGGTGTGTGTGTGTATGAGTATCTTTATTTGGCTATGTGATATATATTTGACGTGCATGAATTGGTTTGAGAAGAGCTACCAGCCGGAACATCTCAAAACAAATCACCAATGTCATACGGTTATCGCTTTAGGATGTGCGTGTCATATTGTGTGTGTGGGTGAATATCATGGAGCTACATTAATTGATGAGTGCATACGGGTAATTGTGGATTATTGGTACAAGGACGTGCTCTCGTTAGCTATCGTCCATCCATTTCATCTTGGTTATGATCCTTTCCTTTGTAGGATATCACACTGTACTTTCTTCTAGAGGCTATATCCCGTTGCATTTCCACCCTATGTAATTTTGAGGACGAAATTTCTTTAAGGGGTATGAATTGTAACGGCTCGGAAATTTATAAATCAATTTTAGAAATTTAAATTCTATTTCATGAATTTAGTTGATTTATAATCCCGAAAACTCGATTTGGTTGATGATATGGTAGACCTTGGAAGTCGCAGATGATTCAATTACGAGTCCAACGCAATTTGAATCGCTCAAATATTTGTTCGGACGAAGATTTTGTGTCCAAAATACTCCCAAGCAGTTCGGGGCAGAAGTGCCTGAAACCGGTTTCGTGGTTGCCCGTAACTGGTTTCTATATGCCCTAGGCAATAAGGGAAGAGGCATCCCAGAGGAATCCATAACAAGTCCCCCCATCTCGCAATAGGTTTCCACTCTGGAAACCCATAATCGGTTCCGGGGGAATCCGTAACCAGTTTCTGTGACCCTTGGCTGTAACCCCTTTCTCTTCACCCCCAACTGGATCCCGCAAGGGGGAAACCGCAAGACTATGGGCAGTGGCACCCGTAATCGGTTGCCACTGTGCCCATAACCGGTTATGGGTTGTCGGGATAGAAAAGTTTAGGAAGCTCATTAAGGCTATTTTTTTCATTTCTCGGGGTTTCTACACAACTATATGCGTGGGAGATGACCTAAATTCATCCAAAACTCATCTCCCTCACTCTCTCTCTTCTGTCTCATATTCTCTCCCCATATCTCTCTCCCTTCTCTCTAAAACCCTCAAAGATCCATCAAGCTTTTGGAGATTTGCCATTCACTAACGTCGACAAGTGTCTCGAGAGCTACGTGGTGACAGTCTCGGATCGTTGAGTTGAGAAGAATCTCTCACCTAGAGATTTTGAGTTCTTGAATATAAATGTGGGTAAATCTCTCTCTCTCTCTCTCTCTTATCATGTATGTGCATGTGTGAGTAATGTTTATCCCCCTTGTTCATTTTCCCCCACATGAATTCATAGAGTCTAAATTCTTAGGATTTATGTAGACTTGGTTGAATAGGTCATGGGTCTCGGCCTTGTGCCTATAGGTCCCATTGCAAGACCATATCCTTGGCCTTCAAACTCATGAAGGCCAAGTGTTCAATAAAAGGTTGGGAAGGTTTAAAGATTTATGTTGGGATTGTTGGAAGTATTAGTGGACTTGTGGAGTCCTTAGGTGGCCTTGAAATCCCATGGCCATCATATGTTTGATAAAATGCCCGAGTAGGCTATAGACTTGAGTTGGGAAAATGAGGAGTCGTCTTGGAGTCATTTGAGGATTTAGGAGGTTCTGACACCTTATGGTCACTTGTAGTCAATAAAACTCCTATGTATGCATTGGAATGAAATTGGATTGTCATGGCTTGCCTAGGTGTGTTGAAAGTAGTTTTGGATAGAAACTTCCTAAAAACACCATGCAAAGGCTTATATAAATAAGCCAAATGAAGTTTAATAGATATCTCTCTCAAGAAGACTTTGGAACTTATATTCTAAGTTAAAAAATAGAGACACCTCATATGATTAGTAGAAAGATATTTTGAGGGTTTTGTAATTTGAAGTTCAATATGAAATATTGAGAGCGTTCATCGACAACTTCAAGGAGGAGTTCTTCATCATAAGAACATCAATCAGTTGATATAATCAACAGGTTCGACTGGAAAGTGCGTGGAGTCACAGTAGAGTCAAACAAGTACAAGAACGGTGCACGTGAATTTGGAAAGATTGACTTAGAGACGTCTATGTGGATTCTTAGCATCATAGGTAACTTTTTAACTGCTATCTATGTAAGTCATACATTATAATGCTTGATTCCTTCCCGTGTTTTTATCCATTTAGGGGTTTTCCATGTATATCCTTGTATTGTGGGTTTTGATTCATATTCGCTTTATTTTTCCTATGCATGTGTAATTTAATTAATTAATTGGAAAATTAATTAACAATCAATAATAGGCAATCGATAGGATTTTAATAATACTGCGACGTCGCAATCCTCGAGAATTTTCAATTGGTATTAGAGCGGGTTGCTCATATTTTTGGTTTAAAAACCTTGAGTGGATCTTTTATTGCGATTAGTCATGAATTATCTACATAGGAATGTACCTATTTTAGAAGCCGATAATTTTGAATATTGGAAATCGAGGATTAGAGCTATTATGAAAGCCATTGATAAAAATATTTGGGACTCATGCATTAACGGTTGTAAGTTTCCTGTTAAAAATCTGATTCTGATATTGTTAGGAAATCGATATCTGAATATAGTATTCTTGAAAAAGAAGCTTTACAATATAACAATCGTGCTCTTGAGATTTTGTTTTCAACTGTCGATTCTAACGAGCATAGGAAAATTGCAAACTGCAAAATTACCAAGAAGCATGGGACATTCTTTTAACGTGCCATGAAGGTACAAATGTTAAATAATCAAAGATTCAAAGGCTTACAACAGAGTTCGAGATTATAAGAATGCATGAGGATGAGACTTTCAATCAATTTTATGCGAAACTAATAGGTATTTTTAATAATTGTGCAAATATTGTCAATCCCTCCCTTTAGAGTTATTAAAAAAATTGCATTCTCTTCCTCTATGTTTTATAACTAAAGTTACAATGCTTTTGGGAAAAATAAAATTGAATGAGAAATTTGTATAAGAAATTGTTGGGATTTTGCAAACTTTTGAAGTTGATTTACTACAAACTAAGCCTGTAAAAATGAAGGATATTTTTGAAAAGAAATTGATTTCTTTCAAAA